>JAVSBS010000749.1:87352-101897 GCA_033124195.1 Coracias cyanogaster | reverse complement strand
CCGGCTCCGCCTGTTCCGCCGGCGTGTCCGCGTGCGAGGGGCCGCTCGCGCCTCTTCCTCTCCGGCGGGGGCCGCGCGGCGCTGCCCGCTGAGGTGAGACCGGCGCGGCCCGGCCCGGCCCGCGGCGGAGCCAGAGCCGGCGCCCGGCTGAGGGGCTGCCACGGCCTGGGAGCCGCCGCGCCTCCGGCTGGCAGCGCGGCGTGGGGGCGGGTGTTTCTTCTCCGCTGTTTGGAGGTGGAGGCCCCGGCTCGGCCGCCGCGCCCCGCCGGGAGGGAGCGGGGTGGAGGGTGCGCGGCGGGGCCCGAGGCTGCCCGGCGGGCCTTCAGCGTGCCCTGCTCTCTGCTTTCAGATGCCACCGAAAAAGGGAGCGGACGGGATTAAGTCGCACCCGATTATCGGAAGGTTTGGGACGTCCCTGAAGATCGGGATCGTCGGGCTGCCGAACGTCGGGTAGGTGCTGAGGGGAGCGAGCCGGGGCCGCGGCTCCCCGAGTTCGCTTCCGCTCCAGGGAGAGCGACCCGACCATTTCTGGGTGACAGTGGGCGACTGTAGATGCGTGTGCGAACTGAGGGATGTAGGCCAAGGCTTTTTGCTCCGTGATAGACTTGATCTTTCGCCTGAACCACTTACAGGTGGAGCGATGTGAAGCACCGTGAGGCTGGTACGTACAAGTCTGGGCAAGACAGGAGTGAAGTATTTAAACAGAAAAAAAGTCATAGCAATTGCCGAGTTTTATAAAATACTACGTCTTCTGCATTTCCTTAGTTTCACCGTTGAGTGTGTAATGCACGTTTTTATGCAAATACAAAAAAGGCACACACGCACATGCGTACAAATTCTCCTTATGTTTTATTTTATTGGAGAAGATGAAGCATACAGGAAGGAGTTAATGATACCATAAGTGCCATTAGCAGTGAAGAGAACCTCCATTCTTGAAACTTTTTCAAAGTTTGTAATAGAAAAAAGTTGTGTAAGTTACAGTTTGGGAAAGGTGATGAAAGATGAGTTGTTCCCTGTCCTGCTTCTCCTCTGTAGTTGTTATGGCTTCTCAAAGGAGCTGTACTTAAGGCACTCAAAAAGCATGACGAATTACCTGGAGAACATCTGAATGAAACTATCGGTATTAATTTCTGTATCATATTAACGAAAAAGTTGTCAGCATACTCGAATCTTTAAAAAAAATAGAGGTGAAGTCTTTGAGCGTAACTCAGAAAGCATTAAGTACTGCTTTCATGTCATTATCATTTATTTTCTTTTTTCTTTTCTGGAGTGTAGGTAAGTTGCGCACCAGAAAGGCAATAACTAGCAGTAGCATTGTGTAACCTGTCAATGGGGAAAAATAGCACTTGCAGCCATATTACGATGTAACTTTCTAAGAAAATTGTGGCTGATTTTTGCGCATGTTGGCTCTACGCAGGGCAATTTTCAGGTATGTTTATTTTTTTTTTCCCCAGTGGCTGAGAACTTTATGTGAAACTAAAAAAAAACCCAAAACACCAGCCCAACAAAAAAGCCCACAAGCAAAAATCCTCAGAATATTTGTGGTAGAAGATTCAGGAGTTGATTAAGAACTTTCTCTTAGCAGTACTCAAGAATTGCTCTCTTTTGTTTTAATATATGCCAACTAAGAAAATAATTGCTACCTGGTTTAAGTGAAAATGTTGGGTTTTTTCCCTCGATACCACTTCCAGTTTTTTCCATTGATATTTAACAAGGATAAAAAATGTTTTGTAAGGTAGACCTGTATCTTCATATGCACAAAAGATTGCCTGTAATTGATTAATTGATGTGGTTTGCTTTCAGTGCCCCTTTTTTCCTCTTTTGAGTGTTGACTTTTATTGCTTAGATATTGAAATTGTGTTAATATGTAAATAAATCTGAAGAAGCAATACAGTTGTGGAAAGAGCTGTTGAGTCTTGGCAAAACTAGTTTGCTCAGAATAAGTTTCAAGCATCCTTATCACTTTCTCACTTTGTGCTCAAGGAAAATGAGTAGTAGCCAGTAGAAGTGTACTGTGCTGTTGACTTAAAATTTCTTTGCTAACTGATATGTGCAGTATTTTCAACAGCAGGAAAGAAAGGTAAATATCATTTGGTTTCAGCGGGACTCTCCATATGTGTATTTGAAAGTGGCTTGTACTAGAATCCGGGCAATAGTCACTGTTGTTGAAGTAAAGAGAAAGTTCGGTATTGTTTTGGGGCTGGAATAAAATGTGTTTCTATCCAGCCCTTTTAAGTGCTTCTGATTTGAGCTTCCTTAAGAAAGTGTGTATTTCATTTACAGGAAATCGACATTTTTCAATGTGTTGACAAAGAGTCAAGCGGCAGCAGAAAATTTTCCTTTCTGTACTATTGATCCGAATGAGAGTCGAGTACCTGTGCCAGATGACAGATTCGACTTCCTGTGCCAGTATCACAAACCTCCAAGGTAACTCAAATTCTTAATATGCTTTTCAGTTAAGCACCTGAAATAGTATTACTGAACCCAAAGGGTTTTTTTTTTTTAATAGAAGTTTAATGCAACTATTAATGCCTTTTAAGTTTTTACTGACATCTGTTTTAGGATGTGAAATTATTTTTATATATATATACATACACACCTGGATTATAGCTTTACCGCCCCCCCCTCCAATATGACCTTTGTGACATGAGAATGAGAAATCTGGGAGCTGCTGCTAGTCAGTGCTCAGCACCATTTGGTCCTTGGTGTTCTTGTCTTTGAATGTAGTGGCTCCCAGGTGACTTCGAGGATCATCTGAAGAGATCCAGAAAATGAACAGTAGTGGGCATACCTAATGTGTCATGTGGTTGTTCATTTGTAAAATTTCCACCCTGTATTTTGTACTGTTCAGAATATTGTATGTGTTGTGGGTAGCTAAATATCTATCGACATACCTGTGTCCTCAGCCTTTTGATGAGAAGCTTTACAGGCTCTGCTGCTTGTTACCTGATACTTTCAGGGATATTCCTACAACGTGTCTCTTCTAATTATTCTCTTATTCTAGGAGTGTGTTAATTTTACCCCATCAATCGTTTTTGCTATTGACTGTTTTAGCAATTTGTTTTATATGTTCAGTGTGGGAACTGGATTTTTGCTCGAACAGCAAAACTTTGGGTGCTTTTAGAAAACAGAAACTTAAGTAGATGCTTGTGACTTGTTAATTCCAGTTTGTACCTTGCAGAGGTATCTCGTATAAAGTGAGTGTACCTAAACCATAGGGTGAGTTAGCATGCAGGTCTGCTTTTGTTCAACACATGGGCCTCAATTTTAGAGCTAGATCACACCTACAATTAAAAAAGATTGATTATTCACTGATCAAAAATCCGTTAGTTAACTTAATTTTCATGTCCAAACAAGTTTCTTCCATCTGTGACTCCTATGCACTTTTCAAATACTAGGTAAATTGTTAAAACGTCTTATCTTGTTTTTCCTGCTGAACTGAATATTAAGCATACTTGTTACTGTATGGATCATAAACCAAAACTCTACTGAATTTGAGACAAAGCTTGCTGGCTCTTGATTGTGCAGAGATAATGGTGTGGCTTTTAAGCTTTGTTGACAAATTTGTTCTAAATTGTAGTGCTATTGCTGCTTTGGCCACACTCGTAATCTCTTTTTCTTCTCAGTTAGCTGTGACTGGCTACTTCTAAATTAATAGTTGAAGCGGCAAACACGTTACTGCCTCTCCACTCATCCTGCCTTTGGCCATCTATCCTTACAGGGAGTGCTAAGGTTCTAAATACCTGTGTGTGTGTTCTCTGACTTCAAACTCTCTGGAAAAAAAATCACCCTTAAATATTAATGAATTGAATAGTGAACTGATATAAATAGTAAATCAGCTTTCATTTGAACGGTCTTTTGACTTTTTTTAAGAGAGTACTTGTTCCGTTAACATCAGTGGATGTGGAGATTAGTGGGCAGTTGTAGCTCCTGAGTTCACTTAGGCTGCTTATATGATTTTGGTATTTCATTATAACAATAATAAAGTAGTGATAATTAGTGATAATTCAGTAGCACAGTAAACTGAGATAACTCTTCTTGGGCTGTTTGTGCTTGTCTGCCTGAGAGTAACTCAGGAAAAAGGCGGATATGGTCGTGAAGATACACAACTGAATTGTAATTTGAATTCCTTAATTTCTCGTGTATAGTCTTGATTTTGTTCTTCATCTTTATGTAATATGTTCTGTGTTAATTTTCTACTTGTTTGGATTAGGAGATGTAATCAATCTGTGCATGTAGAATGTTTTATAAACAGTGAATTCTATTTAAATTAGACGCTTGTCTAGCCTCAAGATTTTTGTCTTTTAAAATCTAAAGTATTCAGGTTTTTATTTCCCATATGTTACACTTAGTCATCACATAACTGCAGTCATTGTAGGGAGGTGGGGAAAAAAAAAATAAGGGAGGGATGACAACTTTGTCTTAAGTAAAATAATGTGTGAGAGGCCAAAGTGATCTTGCCTTGTTGCCTGCTGAGAGCAAGCAAAGGCAGGAGTGGGACTGGGCCAGGCTGGCAGCCGCTGTCTCATGCTGAGCCGAGATTGCTGCTGCTACACGGAGATGGACCCTGTTGTCGAGACTATTGCCAGTGTGAGTTTGTGGCTGTTGTGCAATCGGAGAAAGAGTTGGGCTCTTCAGGTACCGTTTGTACCTGTCTCCACAAGAAGAAAGCATCAGCTTGGATGGGCCTGCCGTGCAGTTACTTGCTAGCCTGTGCTGAATTCTGGCTGGTATTACATAATTGGAAATGTAAATGTTTGTAAATGAAATCATGTAGGCAACAATTTAGAGGCTATTATGTAAAGATAACTCTGTACTTAATAGATTAAGGTATGCTGCCAGAACTTACAAACTGCTTTTTTTTCCTTTCTGTAGCAGCGGCTGATGTATATGACTGTTTAAGATAGATAAGTTCGGTGACAGAGACTGTACACAGAAGGTGGGCTCCAAGAACTTCCAGTAAAAATTTCCATGTTGCCGCCAAATGAATTAGATGAGCAAATTTCCTTGAGCTTTAATGTTACTTATTGTTCACTTCCTGGTGTGAATGAAATTGTGGACATTAAAGAGATCTTCATATATGAAAAAATAATACTGAATGCTTGTTATTTTAAGTTATTAGTATATATTCTGTTACTAACTTATGTATTTAAGCTACTTTTTTGTTTGTTCTAGATTTTATGCAATATTCAGTCAAAACTCTCATCTGTTACATTGTGCCAACATGTAGCTTTTTCAGAAAGGAAAGACTGCTGGCTTTTTGTTTTCTTGTTCTCCTACCCCATTCTCTCAATATGGGTACTTTCAGGCAAGGTTTGACAGACTAATAATTGCATTAGTTCCAGTTTAGTAATTGGAAAGAGTATTTTCATTGGATGGATTCACTTCACCAGGAACTAAAGCAGAAAGCTGGATTTTTTTTTTTCCTCCTAATCTGTGAATCTTAAGCATGTAGCGGAGGATGAGATCTGCTAATTGTAAAAACAGAGAAGACATGTTCTTCATCTCAGCAGGTAGCTCCTGCCTTGAAAATTGGGACTTGGAAGCCAGAAACAGTTGATATGTTAACTGCAGTTAATGTTTTAACAGGACATTTTGTGTTTAGAAGTAATAGATTTCTTACACAAGAAAAGAACTGAGTGTGTAGCACATCTAAAGAAATTTTAGTAACTTGATAAAAGCCTTAATAAAGCTATTTTCATGCTTTTTTTTTTTTCTAAATTTCATTAAGGTGCTTAAAAATATATTTCAGTGTAAGCATGTTGAACTGATGTGATTTGGACAAATGATTTGTGTCATACCTCACAGATACCATGAAAGCCTCTGAGTGTGTATACCCACCAGGCTTAGCCCCTATGGTCCTGTCTACCACCACAGCTGGAGGTAGTGTGCTGGACCAGATGTGTCTCAGTGGTGACATTTGCCTCAGGACTCACAATGATTTTAAGTGAGGAGGTGGAAGAAACTGCCATTTACTCTTTTTATTATTATTATTTTGTGCACAAAATAATCTCACTGCAATTATTTGGATTTTTTGTTCTTTAAACTATATGATCAACTAAAAGAAATACGTAGAAACAATGTAAATTTAAGCTGTGTTTTAACTGTAAGTGGTTAAAACTGAAGGAGTATATTCTATGATGGTAATCAGCCTGTAAAAATATTAATTAAAATGTGATTTTTAAAGTCTGTTTCTGTATCCTCCTCTGGTTAAAGTCAAATGGGATGATAAACAGGAATGAGTAAAATGTAAGTGGTTTGGTTCATCCTTTCTCAAGTTATGAGTATTCATTTAATTCCTTGTTTGGTTGCACCTCTAAGCGGGTGTGTTGCCTTCCACATACGTGTTCACAAAAACCAATGCTTATTGCAGCCACAAACATTTCTATTTAACTTAGACCAGTTTTAATTTATCTTAGATGTCTTTTTCAAACTTAACCAGGATTGCTTTCCAATTTATCTTGCAGGAGGGTAACATGTAAAGTACAACTACACCTCTTCAGCTCTTGCATGGTCCAGTGTCCTTCAGGATCTCTGTTCTTTTTGTCAGCAGATTGCTTTGTTTTGTTCATTGCGTTGCAGATTGTTAAAGTTTATGCATTCAGACCTTTAGTGCTCAAGTGATGGTTACTGAACTAAAATCTGAGTAATTCCATCGTTGTCTAGGTCATGAAAGTCTTGTGTAGTATTCAATAAAAGTTCTCTTGAACTTATTGTAGGATAGCATGCTCAGATATTTGATAAAGTTTTGAAGTCAAAATTATCTAATCAGTTGGTGGAAAGTACTACTTAGAAACTAGATAAGCAGTGAGACTTTTTGGATGCCATCTTGCGGGACTTGCTCTAGGTTTAAAAAGAGCATTTATACAAGTAATAACCATCTGTAATTCCAGAGCCAAACTTAACTGGATGTAACTGGCATATCAGCATCTGTAAGAGAATCCCATATTTTACAGAAAACAACTGAAAATTGATGGGTATATCCTGTTGTTAATGTGCTTCTTGCTTTGGCGTTACTGAGTTTGCCTGCTCTGCAGTTAGTTCTGTGTAAATCAGCTTGGCTGTGATCTGTGTTGTAGCCTTGCAAATAAATACTTGCTGGCGGTATATGAAAGACCTTAAGTAGTGGTAACTTGAGCCATCTTTTTCTGCCTGTTGGGAGAATGCAGAATTTAATCAGTTGTATTTTGTTGGTGTAATAACTTACTGAGTAGTTGGAGGATGCAGGCATTTGGCTCATGGAACACAGAGTATGTATCTTAATCCACTTTGAGTCTTTTACCTTTTTATAATTAATGGAAGTGAAATTTAATTAGCAGATTTTTCACTTCTGGTTCATGTGCTATTAGGTTCAAGTCTTGTTTTGTCGGTACCATAGATAAAATGCTATTAATGACATTGTTCTTGCACAGAAATTACCAGACTTCATCTGCAGTATCTAGTTCTTCAGAAGCAGATCCCTTTAACTACCCTGGTGAGGTGTTTTGCTTACATTGGTCAAAACTGCTGGAAAGATTGACTGCAGAAGCTGTAAAAGGCAGTACAGTCCCCTCTTGGAAGTGGGAGAGACTGTGAACTGGTTGGAAACTAGGCAAAAGTAGCAGTGAAGACAGACTGGGGTTTAAATGGCTTTCCGAGAAGCTGTCACAGTATACGTGCTCTCCTTCTATGTCGCTGCTTTTACCTCAGGTCATCTGTGAACTCTTAAGGAATGATTCCTACTTAAGTTATATGAATTTTTTACAAGGAAGAAGTCTTTCCCTGTTGTAACAGCTTTCAAGTAACAGCTTTTAAAGGCAGAAGAGCCTGTGCTGGAGCTAGGAGATGAGTAGCACATTTGACTTTACTGAAGAGAAAAGCGGAGCTGGACATTTTACACTAATACTGAAGAATCAGGCCTTTTTGATATCTAGGAGCTAGGATCTGGTAGCATTTGAGTTGCGATAAATTTCTTGAACTATTCAAGAAATTAATAAAAAGTGACTGTAATGAGAATTACGAGCCAGGCTTACTGGAAAATTGCTGCATTTTGAACTTAGCTGAAGCTGTCATGTAGCTTTTCAGGGTCTCCTGGTGGATGTGAGATTTCAGTAAGCTGTAGTAAATGCTGCAGAGGAATTATTGGGGTATTGTTTTCTTTGGAGAAGACAGATTGCAGAAACTTAGAAGAATAAAACCCAGGGAATGAAAGAGCATTTTGGTTGTGATGTTTCAGTCTTAAGTCAAAGCTTCAACTATATGCTGCCTGTGAGGTTTCTCAACTAAATAATTACTTGTGGAAACTCAAGAAATGAATGTATGCTTCTTCCCTTTAAATTTTGGAGAGAAAAAAAAAGGCACAACAAATTGCAGATACCTTTGTGTGTCCGTTTTACAAGAAAAGTAACTGGTTGCGTCGTGCTGTTGAGTACGGAACAGGTCAGGTAGAGAAAATCCTCTTGTCTATCTAAATAATTGTTTAGGACAGAGGGTTGAAACAAAGTTGATGAGTGCTAGGCCTTCTCCCCTGCAAAACGCATAAGCCCATGGGTGCATAACTCTCTTATTCTTTAATAAGTACCCTAACCACTGGACTACAAAATTGTACTTTTTTTGGCTGAGTGAGTCTTATGCTCTTTGTTGCACATTACCTTGTATAGTGAAGATAGTACGCTAGCACAAAACCACTGTTGCGGTATTTCTAAGCGAGGTAAAAAATCCTTGCTCAAAGATTATACCTACACTTAAATGTAGATTTACTTCTGGATTTGGTAATCTGTTTCATATTATAAATTCCCGTGACATGCTTTATGGTAGATTGGTGTTGCACTGATTTGTACAAATGATCAGTTGATGCCACCTGTTCCTGATGATCATTTGAGGCTCAGTGACATTATGCTAATGCTGACTAACGAATCTTAAGAAATGGAAATTAATCTGTTTAGAGAAGGGAAAAAAAACCACCGAACAATCCAGTTAAGTCTTCTGTATTTAAAAGAACCAAACCCCTTATACACAGTACTTTCCCCCCTTTCTTTGCAGTGTTTTCTGTTTAGTTTCATGATGTTTGCCCTTCAGAGCATAGGCAAGTGTGACCAGTTTGTGCCTTTTTCTTTTCCCTGTGTTCATCTTTCTATGATGAAATAGAGATTTAGGCTTAGGAAGGGGGCTGTCAAGAATGGGGATGGTTTATTTTGCCTGAAATGTTAGCTTTGTGGTACCCAAGGTGAAAAAAACATCCTGGAAACCTGGGGATACTTATCTTCACAGGTCTCTTGCTTGCATTAGTCAATAGTGAAATAAATGTGCTGGGGTTTTCTTTCCATTGTTTAGCAAATGAGGTTGATTCTGGTGATAGGGTGGCACATCTGCATATGAAGATCTCTGTCTTGCTCTAATGTGGCATCTTTGTAGTGAAAGTGTGAATTCTCCTGGCCAGGAAGTTAATCCTGCCAGAATAGTGGGAGTGGAACATGAAAGGAGATGGTTTCTAACACCACCTTTGTTTTTCTTAAAACGCCTTTTAAAATGACAGTGGAGAAGTGTTTTACAAAATGGCCTTTTCCGACCTTGCTGTTGACTTAGTTATGTGTCAAAAGGCAAGCAATGGTAACGGTTCGGGCTGGGAAGTTGCTGCTGTTTCTTCTGCGGTTTGTATTAGCTTGGCAGTTCTGTCAGGCAAAAGGAGTTACTGGGTGGTGCATTAATAGAGTTACTGATTTCTGTCTTTGGAACGTGCCTCACTTTTGGTAGTGTGTTAAAATTAAGAATTTGTTGTTCCTATTTGTGTTTGTGTACTGGTAGTTAAAAAAATAAAAATTGTTTGCTAAGAAACCCAGGGGGACATATGTGACATTTTCAAAGTAAAGTACTTCAGGGTGTATTTATATTCATGTTCTTTCTACTGCATTCAGCAGCATCAACTTGCAGTACACAAAGTCTTTGTGCCCAAGGATGCACCCTTCTTTCATGGGCCTAGTGATGTTTAAAGCTAGAAGTCAACATAGCCTGTACATGAATTTAAGTAACTCATGCTATGTTGTAAATACTTTCTTGCACATTTTTTTAAACTCACCCTTCTGGGTATTGTGTTCTATTCATGCTGGTTTCCACGTGCATCACAAAGATATTAATGACATGAAACATGTCATTAAGTTCTTGACTTATTATACCTGACAGGTTTTACTGAGACTTTGAACTTTACCTTGGTAAAAAAAAAAAAAAAGAAAAAGATTTTGTTCAGATCTTGTATTGTGAAATTAGTTTACTTGCAAGAAATAATTTTTCTTGGGAAGTGTTAGAGGGAGATAGGAAACAAAACCAGGATAGAAACTTTTGCCTTAAGGTCACCAAAACCTTCCAGAAATGCTGATGTTACATGCAAGTGCGAACTCTAATGGATCATCTTTTCCCAAATTAGGGGGATCATTTCAAGTGAGGCAACGTATCTGCTAATATGAAACTGTGTTGTGTTATTTGCAGTCCAGTGGCAATGGGATAGCACTAAAAAAAAGTTGGAAATTTGTTTTGTTCTACGTAAGCCTGTTACTCTGAGCAGAGACAATGATCCATTGACTTCCATAACTACAGCGTGTTCTGCCTGGGCCATAGCTGCCATGCCAGGCATGGGGATAAGAGGAGAAGGTGGTTTGTTGATGCTAGTGCAGTTTTCTGCTGCTACAGGCTGGACATGCTGTCAAATAGTTCAATATGTGAAAAACCAAGTCTATTTATCAGCAAACTGTCACACTAATAAAAATAAAGCTCAGCTTGGGCTGTGGACAGTAAAGACTTCAGAAGCATGATGCTGTTCAGAGGATGGTTCTGCAATAGGGTTGACTGGGAGGTCACTGCTTGGGTCACCCCTAGCACTCATTCACACCTATGTGATCGCTTCGTTTGAGCAGCCCTACAATGGTAGGTCTCCGAAAAGACATGTTAAGGTAGGCCACAGAATGTATATCTTTACATTTGAATCTCATGCTGAAGAATGCTCACCATAAGAAAACTTTGCACTGCTTTACCAGTTGGCACTGTATGCTCATGCAGACTTCATAGCGTAAGTCACGCCCTTCTCTTCATTGTTATTAAAGCTGTGCATTTGGCTGTTTTCCGTTATAACTTACTGTTGGTAAAATAGTGAACTGTTGTATTTTTTCCTAGCATAGTGCTAATGAAATATAACAGTGATAATTTAAAGTGTGTCATAGTAAATTAAGTAGTGTTCCAGTGACTTACTTTGAAGCCATCAAGTTGGAGATCTTGACGACTACGGGGTGTGGTTTCTGGTCTTTAGCAAGTGAGAAATCTGTAGTGTTTCAGCATGATTCTGTCTCTGCCACTGTTTATGATGGTGTTGTCATTTGCATAGACCATATAAAGGTGCTTTTAGTCAACACATTATCACAAAGTTGTAGTTTGCTGCTTTTTTTTTTTTTCCCCCTGACTCAGCTGGATTTTGAGAAGTAATTTGATTTGGAATATACCTGGAAAGATTAATGCCCATTAAGTTATTTGCTCATCTTAAAACAACTTGAGAATCTGCAGAGGAGAAAAGGCTTGCAGTTTATAAATTGCCATATGCATTTCCCATAGCTCTAAAAGCTTTTTTCTTTTTTGTACCTAATTGAACTTTGTGTCTATTCAGTTGTTGCTGTATAAAATGTTGTGTAGACACGTCTGCTAACCCATTGCTGTTAACTATGGTGGAAAACATCATAGCTGTTTACATTAAAATGCCAGCTTCACCTTAACTTGTTTTTTACTTTCTTTCAAATCGTTTGCATAACCCTAATCACTGCTAGTTTTAATCACCACTATGTTAAAAGAAAAAGTCCTTGTCTTTTGAGAAAGTTGCTTAACTTACTCAACTCAACAATAACCTTAGAGGTGTGTGATAGCAAGGTGCGATGGCTGTTTGTGTCTTATCCCTTCGATACTATGAGAACTGCTCATTACAGATGACTGACTTCATGCCTCAGCGTTCCAGGCCTGGTTGGTTATTTTTGGAGTTGTCCATATGATTCCACGCTTAGAAACTAGTTTACCTCATTTTATGTGCGTAATGACAGAGAAATTAAAGAATGGTTGATGTTTTACATGGGAGGAGGAAATCTTGCCTTTTATACATTGCACGTTAAATAAGGAAGAAAGCTACTGTCATGTATAACTTGTTCTAGAAAAAAGAAATGTTGGATTTTCATGTTCTGAATTTATTTCTGTGCCAAAAGTTTTGGCTAATATGCTTCAGTAATGAAACTTTCAACTTTTTTATATTTCAGCAAAATTCCAGCCTTTCTGAATGTGGTGGATATTGCTGGCCTTGTGAAAGGAGCCCACACTGGCCAAGGCTTAGGAAATTCCTTCTTGTCTCACATTAACGCCTGTGATGGGATCTTTCATCTGATGCGTATGTAAACTTATTCATATGTTCCCTCTGTAGCTTAAGGACAGCATTGTTGTACTCTAATTAAGAACTGTGAAACACATATCTATTACAATTTTAACTTTTGCCATTCGTTCAAAGTTATAAGGTGTTGGGGTTTTCCAGCCAAGAAAATCTCCCTCCTTTGCTACATAACGGGTATGTTTTTCTTCATTGGTATTGTGCTGAAGACTCACAAAGGAACTGTTTTTTTGGAAGTCAGCAGTGCGTGGCAATTGATTTGTTTAGTTTTATAAAAGTGGAGGAATGGAACCTGGTAACAAAAGGCTGAAATAGAAGTAGAAAATGAAAACGTGCAGTTAGTAGCAGACTCTGAGATTCTGTTCCTCACAGGGCAAGCCTCACTTTCCTGATTTCTGTGTGACTTGTCTTGAGTCTGGAACACCCCCAGTTTCCCACCCACAGAATCACCAATTCTGTGAATTCTGAACATCTCTCAGTTCAACCAAGGGCTCTAATTCTCTCTTTCATCACCTATTACCACAATACAGAACAGGCCTTCAGCGTCATATTAACAGCACTTACAACCTTGGCACTTAAAAGCTTGTTGAAAGCATATGTTGGCTTGCAGTACATTTTCAATGTCAAAAAAGGCTTCTCATCCGAAAAGATTGACCTTAGTAATGTTTGTGCAAATGTGAGGAAACTGGACGCCTTTGTTACTGTCTCTTCTTTGGCCTTTATTATACAGTGAGTGATGAAACAATAGAACAAAACAAAAAATAGAAATTCTTTTTAGGTGGTGATTGGAGCAGAAATTTCTAAAACAAAACCCAAAGGCATGGAATGTTGCTGTCTTATAGTCCTGATTTAGATGCTTAGAACCCTTGTTCCTGTGAGCTTGTTTTTTGACACCTATTTATATGGAGCAGTGAACTGATGTGCCTCTACAGTCAGCGTGCTTGGTTAACAGGTAAGTGCGCTGTCCTGCTCAAATGCAATTTATTATGCATCAAGAATACCGAGACCCTGATTCGATGCAAAGGGCTTGTACTGTGTTTTCAGTCAAGGGAGACAGATTTTATGGGGAAAGTTATTATGTTCTTAGGCTTATACTGTTGCAGACCAGAATGTGCTTTTGGGACCACTGGCCTTTTTAGGGTCTTCTAGTACCTGGAAGCCATCTATAACTGCTTGAGCATTACTTCTCATTTGAAAACTTGGTCTTATTTGTATTTTCTATCTAGTACTAATGTTTTCTGTTAAAGTCGTTTGACACATACTTTCAGTAGAATAGAAGAGTATGGGCTATTGATTGTAGCCAAGCATCCAGAAGTATTTAAAACAAAGACATTTTGAAAAGTTGAGGCCAGATCTTTACTGGGTAGAGCAAAGCAAGTCTTTCAAACTTGTGCATCATTTTAGGAACTAGTTCAAAATATGAAGACTCTACTAATGTATCAGTGTATTTTAAATATTTGTAACTATCCAAGGACCATTGCTACATTACCACTAGAAAAAAGAGGGGATCGGTTTCCCCAAATCCATTGCTCTCCTGGGATTGTAATTACTGCTTTGCTTGGTATTAGTTGGGAACAAGTGATAAACTACTTTCTTGGTTTTAATACTTTTATTATAAGTGCTTCTGAGGAAACAGATTGATGTAATAGCCAGTGGAGAAGATGCTTTATAGTCTATATGTTGAATAATCCTAAGCATTTGTTTCATGTAGCTATTATAAGGGTTAACATTGTTTGTATTTTTCTTTGGGGACTGAAAAAAGGAGTGAGACTATTGCTACAGGGTTTTGAACCATGTGAATACTTACTTTGTACTAACATCTATTTCTTCTAATCTAGTCTTGCACTTACTTGTTATATGTCTTGGTTTTCTTCAGGGATTCTGAAATGTAATGGCTGTGAAATGTTTGTTGCTGCTTTTCTTCTTTGGGAGCAAAAAAAGGGAATGGAATTACTTTTTAAAGAGCACTTTTCCCTTTTTAAAAATACTGACTCTGCCTTTTCTGCTGCTCTTATTAGATGTTTTGGCTAGAATGCAAGCTAGTGATAAACTGAAGTAAAAATTGTGTGTTAATTGCCCAATAAACACATAGATCTTTCAAAGTATTACTTAGGGATAATAATATGCTAATGCAAAATTTTGTGGTTGAGATGTAAAACT
>JAVSBS010000749.1:68964-81806 GCA_033124195.1 Coracias cyanogaster | reverse complement strand
CATAGGATTGGAGTAAGTGTGTGTGCAGCATCCAGCGACAGAGACAGTGGATACAAGTGAAATTTGGAGCAGTTCAGGGGTGAGACCAGGCATTCCATTGTGTGGTACAGTGGCTGTTATTTTTCTTATGTGCTTACTCTTCTAAACAGTGATATGGGAGGATGAAGACCCATGCTGCAAAGCAATTGTCTGTTGATGTAGTCTACTTTGTAGAAGCATCTGAAGACCAGAAAAGAACCTGGTGTGTGTTTTGGGTAGTCGGACATTATTGACCAAAATGTTGGTAGTGAAATTAAAGGACCAGGATGGGATTCTTGTGAATCTTCTGACATGCAGCTTCGACTAGTGCTATCACTAAACCTTTTATACATTTTATACCCCCGCATTCTGTTCAATAGATTGGTGCCAGTGCAGGACCAACTAGCTTAATTTGACCAGCTGTGGAAAACTTTTAACTAATAGAATTTTTCACTTAGTCGAAAAAGATTAATACAGGAAGGGCAATCACCTCTTAAGCTAAGATACTGCAGAAGAATTTTGCAAGACGTGTCATTGTTCTTACTTGAGCAGAATATTAGTGTTTCTGAGATCTAGGAAGTCACATCATAGAATTACCCTAATTTCCCATTTCATTGCTAGTGTTTCTTTCCTTTTGGTGTGCATATATAAACAAAACTTCTGGGTTTGTACCTCAAACGTGTTTACAGTATGCTGTTTGCAGCTTTGTCTCCCTCAGAGTAGTGAGTTTGTTTTCCTGGGCACATGGGTACAGACTGTGGAGAAGGTGCTGGAAAATTGTCAGCACTCCAGTGAGTTAGCCATTGTCTTTATTGAACAGTAAATGACATCGCCAGCCTGAGTGAAAGTGATACCTGAGCTTTAGTCCATATTCCTCTAAGGTGAGGTAACTACAGTTTAAAGGACAAATAAACTCAGATAAGAGTTTAAATAGGCTTTATTCTTAAATTTATCACAAGCAATTGTTATTTTGAGAGCTGAATAAGCCTCCCCAAATATATGAGTATGAGGAGTAAAACTCTAAACGTTGCAGACTGGTATCATTTTAATCCCTGGTAATGAAATAAATGTCTCAAGGATATACTTACTTATTCAGAAAGAGTAAGATGAGAGCTGTGAGTGTTCAAACATTTTTGTTACTAATCAAAGACTCCAAAGTTCATTTTACGTTGAGGTTGCCTCTTGATGTCACAAGTTGAATTTTGATTGTACAGTACCTAGGAGGTTTCTTTTCAGTCTCAAATATTGTAAGGTCTGTAATTTTAGTTAGTTAGTTATGCTCACTGAGAAGGAAAACAATTGTTCTTGCCTTCTTCCCTAGCCTTTATTGTAGTTTGATAATGCTAGGATTGTGTGTCTCATGGTAATTGAAGTTACAATGGACTTTGGAGCCCACTTTGTCGTTCATCTTTCAGCTTACTATCCTGTGCCTCTCTATGTACAATTTCTTTTTCTTATCAGAACAGATGAGAACATAAAAATTTCTCTTCTAAAGGCCACCACCCTTGCTAGAGTAGCAGCATCTAATGCCATTCTATTTATAGATGGAACTTGTTAAGTTTCCTCAGCAGGGACTTAAAGCTATGACCTCGTAGGCCAGAAACAGGAGAGCTACCTACTGAGCTACAAGGGCAATCTCTCAATTCTAAAGAATACATAGAAAATTTGTAATATACTCTACTGTGAGTCATAAAGTACTTGACCAGTAAACCCCCACCCCTCCCCTGAGAATAAAGACCAGGCAGGTTATCTTTACTGAGTCATTACTTTTATTTGACCTACAACTACTTTCATTATAGTACTGTGTGTCATATGGCAGTGTATAATTGCTACTTAGACAATACAGATGAGACTTCTGTTTTTTTTCTGTAATACTTTAAAGAAATTATCAATATATGGTAGTGTTAGAGGGTATTCAGCTGACAGTTTTTGAAACATGTTTACCTCTTTGAGTGGGTGTGTTTACTGACAGTGTAGGGTATCCTGGCTTTAAGACAGTGGTAGTTTACTACTTCATAAGTAGTTTCTTCTTTGCTGTGCCATAGACTTTCTTGAAAGCTTGAAGAGAAAAATACTGCAGGGCTGTGTTTTTTCTGGTTGTAATATGAAATATGAAAGCATGTTTTCCTTTGGTTGGAGGAAGACCACCTCAGAAAAGGGGAAAGCAACAGTTTTGCAAGAATTTGGGAACAGAAGTAGTTAAGTGGCTGACTGCTTGTCAGCATCACCTTAATTAGCTGCAGTGACTGCATCAGAAAGGTGAGTGGTCTGTAGACTGAGAATATTATAACTTCCTTTTCAGAAAGTTGCTTTCTCAAAAGTGCATTTCCTCAAAGAGACAGAGAATTGTTTTTGTTGTTGTTGTTGTTTTTAATGCAGAGTTTTGATGTAAACTTTGAAACAGGCTCTTAGAAGCACTTCTCTGTTTCCTAATTTATACATAGATGGCCATGCTCCCTAGCACAGCTGAGGGCATAGACCTGTGCTGGATTTGGAAACAGCAGTAGGAGTTAACCATTGGTGCTCAGGGGCTCTTCATCCCTCCCCCTCCTTGTTCCAGAGTTGAGTATGGCAAGTGAGTATGAGAGTGTGTCAAATAGCAAATGAGCCAATCTAATTATCGCTGAGGCTGATGTGAAATTAGGTGACTTCATATTAAAATAGACAAGGAGCACTTGCAGAGGAGACTGTGGTACAGCACCTGTGGGAGTGCTGGTCTCCAGGTGAGCTTGGGCTAGAGGCACAAGTAGTATGGCTCTTAGTGTCTTGAGGCAAGACAGCAAGTTACTTTGAAGGTTTTTCTCTTCCTCTCTAAATAGGAGCTAATGTCTAAGAATTTAAAGTAATAAATCTGGAATGACAGTAATCCAGTTGAAGAAGGGATAAAATTTGTTTGAAGTGTTTGTGAAGAAGAGTGGTGGTGGGATCTGTGAGTGCTCTTTTCTGCTGGCTTATTTTATTAAAAAGAACTTTGCCGTGTCATGGGCTTGTGCAGCTCGTATTCCTAAAACAAATGTGTACATGTTATTGAATATTGAATTCATTGCATTTATATTTATAGTAAGCTTTATGCTTACAAGTTATTTTGAATGCATTGTATGCTCTGCTAAGTCTTCTGATATTGGTATTTCCATGATGTATGTGCGTGATACTGCTATGTACTGGACAATGGAGTAAATACGGCAAATGAAAACCAGGAGGAAGCTGGCTCAGAGTTTCTTATTCCGGCTATAAATTACTTATCCTACAGAAACAAACCAGGGCTCCTAGCTTAGTTAAGATATGTAATTGCAAGACTTAATTAAAATATAATTCCTTTTTTTGTGTACATCAGCAAAATCTGTCTTCTATCTATGTGGCGTCAATTGAGAGTACTTCCTTTTTCCTTGCCCATAGTCCCACAAGTGCTTTGAAGTCGCTGGTGGCAGTTATGGCATGTTAGAAATCCAGAATGTGTCTTCCTGTATCAAAGGAACTGCTTTAGCAGTCACACCCAAGGAGAAGCTCTGTTCAGTAATCCAATTCAAATGCAACCTTTTTCAGTCTATGAGACTGTTTAATAAATGGGCAGAAGTCCCTTTGGTTCAGTTTTCTTTCAAAATTGCTATTTATTGGAGCACTCCTGGTTTCCACAATGACCAAAGTAACATTTCTAGAAAAATAAGTGTCTGCCCCTTCCTAAGTCATACTTTGTACCTAACTTGTACACTGGATGTCTTCTGCTAGCTGAAGCGGCTCTGTCCTCCAACACCTTTTCTCATCTATGTGTTGGCACTTTGTCCTGTGCTGTTGGAACTGATTGTAGAACCATGCAGTAAAAGGGCTTTTGGTTTTTAAAAATAACCATATTCTTCTTTCTGAGCTATTTTAAACATAGGTCATTTCTCTAATGAGATTTAACATGTAGTCCAGCAAACAGTCATGCAGTTCTAGCTGAGGGACCATTAAACTAAGACGGTAAGTTGAAAAGTGTTTGTAGAAAAGGCAGCCGTAGAAAATATGTAATCCAAATTGCATCCTTATTTTTTAATTTGCCTTTCCCCCCCCCCCCCTTAAGTCTGCAAGGCTTGGACATGTTTCCTTTCAAACCTTGCATGTTGTCCATTAGAGTCCAAGGAAAACTGGCTTTTGATAACTGTTACGTATGTGGAAATCCACTGACTTCTTTTGGTGAGCCTTCAACAAATATAGTTTGTATTTTTCCAGTATGCTTTCCAGAACTTCTTTTCCGTTCTGATGAATCCCAGCTTGACACTGGCTAAGGATGGAGTTTTAAGGTGGTTATTTTTCTGCTCAGGTTATCAATGGCATCTCACTGTAAATTCTGGTGGTCTGGTGTTTTGTTTGTTTGGTTTTGTGTGTCTGTTTTTTTTGTGGTGTTATTTGTTTGGTTTTTTTTTTTGTTTTGTTTTCTTTCTCTTTCCCCCTTGTTTGGAAGTTGTCACTCTTGCATTTGCTACTCTCAGGTGTCTTCCAGCTATTTTTATTTTTTAGTGTATTTCAGGATGTATTTTTATCCTGAAATCTTAGGCAGAAGGACAAAATTAGCACTGGGCTGGATTTAAGTACTGGATGTTTATGGCAGCAGTTGTTGCCTAGAGATGCTTTGAAAGCTATTGTTTTACTATTGATGCCAAGGGATCTGTAACATCAGATGACATGCTGAAGCCTCAGTGCTTGGAGGCGATTAACAAAATGCATTAACTATCAAGCCAACCATTTGCTCATGTGGAATACCCCAGAAACGCTACTTTCAGGTTTTGATTTTTGCAGTTAAAGTGGGGCTTCATCTGTTGTTGGATACAACAGCAAGATTCTGCAGAATCCCGATGTTTATCTTTGGATATGGAATTAATTTTCTGAGTATTCAAGCATCGCATGGTTAATTTCTTTTCTGTTAGAGTTAGTTTAAAAGACTTACTTTATAAAATCAAACAACACCTCTTCTTCCTTCCTTCTCTCTACCTTCTTCCGTTCCTTCCCGCTCCCTCCACCCTATCATACAGGTTTTTCTCCCAATAATGATGATAGCAGATAAGCTTCTGTACCTCAAGTTCACTTTACTAGTTAAACTTTTAAAGTATGTCTGGGGATAGGTTTGCATTTCAGTACTTACAGAGATAACTGTTACTGAGATAACAGTTCCTTGAGGCTTATTGAATATTTTTATGCACCAAGCTTTGGTAATTTGATGTGAAAATTGATGTCTCAAAACTAAATAGCAGTAGGAATGGGAAGTCAAGTGTGTGAAAGAGTTGCAAAAGCAGGGAAATGTATAGCTACAAGAATGTAGGCTACCTGAGAGGGATTGCTTGCTTTCAGAGAAAATATGGAAAGGAGCACAGGGAATTGGAAAGATAGGCAGTCTGAGACTCTGAGTTGAGCTGCTCTGCATTGCTCTGAAGTGTCAAAGTGGAGAGATTAATCGGTGAACATCACCATAGAAATTGTGTGTGTGTATATATATGTAGTGTGTACAAGATTAAAAAAAATGATGTCATATTTTTTAATTGTTAGGGATGGTAAGGCAAAATTGCCACATAGAGGAAAAAAAGTCTAATATCTTGGTATATGTGTTTAATCTATCCAAAACAGCAAACGCTAAAATGTTTTAATCATAAGCAGATGGTTATTTCATAGTTTAATTACAAGGCAGAATATAAAGATTGTTTTGGCATGCTTATTGCATTTTTTCTTCTCAACTTATCTTCCATTAAAAAAAAAAAAAGTAATTCAATCAGTACCACTCTGAGTTCTTCCTTTTTTTTTTTTTTTTTAATTTTAATCTGAATTATCTGTATGTCTATGGTGTCTTTTATTTTGCCTGGAAGTCTTTTGCATTTAAATGCAACTGTGAAGTATTATCCTGCATTCTATGTAGTGTAGATGTTTTAATTTATTTTTTTTTATAACTCTGTGTGCTTAAGGAAAACAAAACTGTTCATTGGACTGTGCAGTATTTAGAAAAAAACAATGCATTTCTGTAAATCCACTCTTGGTCCAAAAGTACATCAAGCAACAACTGAAACACATGGCACTTTCAGTTGATGACCCAAAAGTAAAAAATTTCCTTCCAACTGTGCTACAATATTCAGCTATTGTTTGATATTGGAAAAGACAGTCAGCAAGAAAATACAAAATGTCTTGTCTTAAATGGATATAATTTATATATCACAAGGTACTATTTAAATATTGAGTGCTTTGTGGAATTACAAAACGTTGTGAGAATAGGTAGAGCTCAAGTCAGTGGGATCCAGAACCTTACCTCAGTTTCTGCTTTTATCAAAATAATGGATAATATTCCCTAAGCCATAGTTCATCGTTGTAGTTAGTATGTTGAGCTTTTATTTGTAGAGATTGTTCAGTCATTATGATAAAACATGTTATAAAAATTTTGATAATGAAGAGTTAAAAAGCTCTCACTGTTTTCTTTTTGTAAGCCACCTGTTGCCTTAGATGCGTAAGTGTATAAATTTGAACAAAGTGCTCATCACTTGTCAGCCATCAATGGCAGCATAAAAATTACTTGTGGTGCTTGCTTTGCAAGAAGTTCTTTTGTGTTTGTGACATCAGCTTTGTTTTATACAATTAAAGTATTACACGCTAGAATAATCTAAATTGCAACCACTAAATGGTGATGTAGTTCTTTTTTCATAGAGCTGAATTTGTTTACTGGTTGTATACAGCTATTGACTACTGTTTAACATGACATGTCCCTTTTGCCTTGAACAGTCTTTGGAAAAGGTGGTTTTTTGTGTCCTGTTCTTGTCTCCCACCCCCTCCATTCCTCCTCCCTTCTCAATTATGGAAGGCTTTTCTGGTACTTTTTTTAACAAGTAGATATAAATACATGTTAGGCTTCAGTATTCTTTTTTTTCTTTTTCACCTAGCAAATTAACGGCACATGATGATCTTGCAGCAGAGAAAAAAGGCTCGCAGTAAAGTGATCTGGCGGCAGGAGAGGTTTTGTTCCATATGAACACGTTTTGAAGTGAACGGAGTAGTTTTAGTTTGCACAATTTTAAATAAAACCCCAAAGCAAACCGTAGTTTTGATAACACACATGGGGTTTTCTGATGCTGACCCTACTCTTCTAATGGCTGTACAGATAACTATGGATTGGCTTTCTCAGTTGGAAGTACCTGATCTGTGATGTTCTATTCCTGTCTTACTGCTGTATTTTTCTTTTATTTACATGCCTTTCCACTTCAAAGTGAATGGGAAGAATTTGCATGTGGTTGGGTTCTTATTTCTTCATATGTTTTCCTTGTGTTAAAACAGATATTCAGAAATATGTGGAAAAAACTGCTGTGTCCTCCTCAAATTCTGTACTCTTGAATAAATGGTAATTTTTGTGGAAAGTTCAGTAAAGGACGTAAAATTAGTATAGTTTTTTGTATGTTGGTTGTGTTAAGTATGCAATAGATCTGTCTTGTTCCGCGTAACCTAAGGAAAGGGCTATAATATTGTCAAAAATTCTGTATACTTGAAATTATCTGGGGGAGAGCTCTCATTTGAAGAAATCAGGCTACAATAAAGCTACATCATTACTGATTTTTATATTAAATTGCTTTTTTTTTTTGGTAGAGAATACACGACAACTGTGTAATTCTCTAGTAATTTGCATGCAGGATTCACTGGCTCTACTGAATCTGTAATAAAATCTCTGTGGCTGCATATTAGTCCTAGAGCATTAAAGGCTGGCTTGATTGGTCACCCCCCTTCTCCTCGGGCCAGAAGAACTGAGACAGGAGCATATAAGCTCAACTTTCCTGTTACTTCACGTAATATTGATCTAGTAACATATCCTTCTGAGGAATACTGGAAATTAGGGACCACTTGCACTAGCAACTCCGGTTTTTTTCCTCAAACCTCCTCACCATTGTGCTGAAAATCCAACTCCCTCTGCTCATGTGTTCCAACCACTTTGTATGGCCCTAGTGGAGCAAGGGGTCTGTACTGGTTACAACTGGGACAAAAATTGCTGAAGCTTGATACTGAATTTCCTAAAACCAGGTATCACAATGTGGACGGGTTTCTTGTTTTACTAGTTAAAGATTTTACAAGGGAAGGGGGAAAATACGTGGTGGTATTTCAAGGTAATCCCACAATCCACAAATAAGTAAATCCACAAAAATGAAGTAAAAACTAGTTTACAGTCAGATAGTGATTACAGCATGGTTCCAACAGTAATCCTGTCGTGATGCAATATGAAAAGGATACAAACACATGCTGAAGACCGTGCAGAACAGTGTTAAAAAATGCAGCTGTACTCAGAGTCCCTTTTCCCATGCATTGGCTTTCATAAGAATATGATTTTTTAAATGCTTGTGTTTCACACTTATATTTAAACTGATAAACTGTTAACAACGATCACTTTACCAAGATGATACTTTAAAATTTTATTATTCCAACATCAATTCTAAGCTGCTAACTTGTAAATTACTGATTCTTGCTCTTATCCTTTCCATGTGTTTTCCTGTTGTTATTTTTCTTGGTGTGTGTGTGTGAGTAAGCAGGAACAGAGAACAAAAGTGACCTTTTAAGGTACTTCTATATAATTTTCAGGGGCACAATTCTTTTATTTAGTCATACTGTGTTTGTGATTTAAATTTCATGAATTGCAGTCAAGTTCTGCTCACTATGAATAAAGATGGCTTGGTCTGAACCTAACCTAATCAGTATATATTTATAAAAAACAAAAATAAACACCCTCCCCTCTCCTGTATTGATTACATTTGCAGACTAACATTAATGTGTCTGTGCCACATAGAATGAATAATTTAGCATATGAGTTAATTGATCATTTACAAATACACATTTTTCTTGTGTGGAAAGAGAATGTTTCCTAGTAGTTGATTTGTCCCATACTGAAATAAAGTAACATCCTTGGTATGCCTGTTTCAGTTAGTCTTTTTTCCTTTCTCTGTGTTTTCACTGGGAGTGCTTTTGAGTATTAATGGATGCAGTTGCACTCCTTGAGTAAATAACTGGGGAGCTGGATTACATGCATGTATTTTCCTTTATGCAGAAGTGTTAGTGTCAGTCTTGGACTTGCCTTGGCTGTTTTTAGAAGAGGAGAGTGCAGCGTGGGTGCGCCTCGCAGAGCAAAGGCACCTACTTAGTGTTTCAGGTGTCTTGCTCACTAAACCTCAGCAGCCTTTCAGTTATTAATGGAAGAAAAAACATTCAGACTTATTTAATAATTTGTTTTTAATGAAGCCTCATACTTTTTTAAAGTGTTAGACATTCTTAAGTTTTCATTTTCTTCCCATGTGGTCAGTGTAATGTTGTCATGCTAAGTTATTTTGACTACCTCATTTGGGCATTGTTGAATAATATGATGACCTAGATACTTCAAAAGGTAAATACGTAGTAATTCTGATTTAACGAACTAAGGGAAGCAATTAAGGCCAAGAGCACAGTGTATACTAGTGGGGCCTGGGTATGCAACCGTGGCTCTCACGCGTGCTGCACAGATGGCTCTGTCCCCTATAGTAAGGGCCATCAGCTTATGGTGAACAGGCCTGTTCTCCTCTGCCCTGCACTTGGTCCTTGCTACTGCAATGGACAGCCTACTTGATTTCTGCTCTGTTGTGTGTCAGGCCATTTTCAGGAGAGGGAGTGTGGGATTCCTGGGAAGGGTGGTGCTGGGAGCAGCCCGCAGGGGTGGCTGGTGCTGCCTGCCTGGGAAGTGCCCTCAGGCTGCCCCAGCCGCCTGCAGACCAACAGGTTGTTGCAGACCGCCATGCTTTGCAGCTTGTGTGTCCCAGTCACACAAGGAGTCCTTACTTCTTCATGCCCCTTCATCTGGTTCTCATAAGCACCGTTCAAATTCCCTCCCTGCTGGAAAGAAACGCTACCTTTATCAGCTAAAAACTTCAAGTTAAGCTTTTCTCTCATCTCTCTCGTCTATGGAAATTTTTTTTTTCTTCAGAATTCCTCTGCACGTGGTAGTAGTTGCTAGTTTGGGGTTTTTTTTGCCTTCCTACTTTTCGTTTTCTTGCTATTTAACAGCAGGGTGACATTTGTTAACAGGATTTTGTATGTCAGCTGTGCTGTTTACTAGAATGTTGTTAATTTATTGTACCAGGGCAGGGAAAAAGTGAGAAATAATAATTTGTTTGCAGTCTCAGAGAGCTAAAAGCATTTTTGACTAGAAATATATCTTTGGGACTGCTGCAGCTATAGGAAAATTGTTTTACATTGAAATGTTAAATTTGGTGGAATTTAATAGGTTAAACTCCAGTTTACCAGAAAGAAATTTCAAATCTTACCCATAAAACCAGTGTGAAGTTATGTTTTTTTTTTTTTTTTTTTAACCCCGTGTTTTAAACTTTGCATTGGAGAACAAATAGCTATTCTTTGTTTCAGAACAAGCATAATTATGCGGAAGCGCATTATTTTGGTATTATACAAGCACTGCATAGAAATATATTTCCCCATAGCTAGTATGAAATATTCAGCATGTTTAAGAAGAAAAAGTCTTTTGGAAATCTTTGGTAAGGGAAAAGATTACTTGTATGATGCTGTTTGAATGCATAAATCAGTCTCATGTGTATGGTATGCCACCAGTTTTAATAGCTCAATGGAGCGTCTAGATGGGCAAGCTGGGCTTGTGGACAGCAGGGTAGGGGGGAAGGCAGATGGAGCCCCATCCAA
This sequence comes from Coracias cyanogaster, assembly GCA_033124195.1. Lineage (NCBI taxonomy): Eukaryota > Metazoa > Chordata > Aves > Coraciiformes > Coraciidae > Coracias > Coracias cyanogaster. The sequence goes on along the minus strand of JAVSBS010000749.1, from coordinate 71,126 downwards.
GAGCAAGGCAGCGTCTTCCAGTGGAATGCAAACAGGCTCTAAAGGCCTTTCTTAGGAGGAGGGGGTATTGTAATATTATCAGCAATGTTGTGTTGAAAATTGAAAACCAGTAACTGAAAGCACATTGTAAAGAAACAGATGATTTTAATGACTCGGGGAGCATTTTTAAGGTTAGTAATCAGCAAACCACAAAGAAAATTATTCTGATTTTTCACCGAAATCAAGAGCCTAGTCAAAGGTAATCCATCTTCTCTTCACTTAACATGTTTTTTCTTAGCTATACTGCCTACCAGTTTCTTTAAAGAAAAATATTATGTATGCATATACTATTAAATAAATGATGGATCAGAAACTTAGCAGCTTTATAGCTTTTTGGAATTTCCTCTCTTCTGCAATAACATCTCATAAAGCTTCAGAAAATTGTTTAATAGAAACAAATTGTTTACTCAATGCTGATTTTTCAAACGCTGGCTGGATGATACTAAAATGCAGCCTGTTTTTATACTATTGCAGCAGCCATGCTTTCTTCAGTTGTTTTTATTGTTATTTTTTGTAGCAGAAAAGTCTCTTGTTGTTTTGTGGCATGTTTCTAACCTTTTTGAAGTTTTCGCACGATATTTTCATAAGCTCTGAACATCAGGGTTTTCCTGCCGTATGAAAGGAAAAGAACCTTGGATGGGTAACATTTTCTTTCTCTGTTACATGATATGGAATGGGTTTTTATCCCTGATGCAATTTAGGCTAGAACATTCCATTACGCAAAAAGGTAGGAATATTATTTGTCAGAGTTGTTACAAAAAGGGAAAAATGGAACAGTGAACTATGTCTTCATAACAAAGTTAAACTGGTTTGAAATCGTAACGTTACTGATAAACAGGACACAACTCCTGAGAGATCTTGTCTATCAGATTCTCTTTTTCCAACTAGCCGGTGATGTGAAGTCTGCTAGGACAGTTCTTCTGGCCTCTGGCTTGCTCCTGTCACCCCTCTTTCCCATGGGCAAATGACAAGCAGCCTGCAAGTTGAGTGAAACTTCATGGAGCAATGTTGGAGCTTGACTTGCTCTTCTGAGGAGCCATCGATAGTAGTACCGTTACAGGCATTTATGTAAATGCTTAAATTCTGTATTGCTTTTTTTCATAGCCTTTGAAATTTGGGCTTTTTTGTCATCTGTCTTTCATAGAATGTGAATCTGTACAAGTATTGTGGTTCAGCATCTACTGAGAGTCTGCTAGTTTTAGAAAGCCTAAAATAATTCCATATATTTCTGTAAAAGTGATAGCCTCTCAAGATAAATAAGGTCTAAGACAAATGCTACATGATAGCTTTTTGGAGAAAAAATTGCAAGGAATCTTGCTACAATAATTGGATGAAGATTTTTTTTTTTATGTATAGCTTTAAGTGCTGATAAACAAGGACTTTCTTCTGGGACTTCAGAAGTTGCCAGAAGCATGATGGCCATTATGGTCCTTTTCTGTTGGAGAATTTCTTTGAAAGCCAGAGTGTTTTGAGATTGAGAGGATTTTCATTCTGGCTAAGAGTGATTTATTTATTTATTTATTTATTTTTAGGCTTATTTTATCAGGGAAATAAGACCAATGTCAAACCAGACCTTGAGCAAAAGATACTGCATGCTGGAATTAGCAACTGACATCATATTTTTCAGAGTTCTTTCTGACTGCCCAGGAGTTTGACAGTTTATATCACAACCTATTGAAAAAGCTGTGGCAGTAGTGACGTTTAAAAAGGCAGAGGTCAAGTGAAGGATAGTAACATTAGTATTGATTATTTTTCATTCTAAAATGTTTGGATTTCAAATGTATTTTTGTTTGTTTTGTTTAAATCAGAGAGGGAACGTTTTAAGATACATGTTTTCTTGTGCAGAAAGGTCTGCTTGTCTTTTTAGCTGCAGGATGCAAATATTCATGCCAACATACATATGTAGAAAACTGTGGCTATTTACTTTGAGAATTTGAGTGTACCTTTATATAAACACTTCTTCTTTTAGATTTCAAAATTTTAAAAAACCCTGCAAAAGCGCATATAATATTGCCATCTTATGGTGACTAGGAAACTAAGGCACTACGGCTGAGATGGGCATTCTGCCCTTTGTTTGGTGGTGGCCACATGTTTTTGCTTGTGCACTGTCCTGTGCCTATGTG
>JAVSBS010000749.1:55520-68954 GCA_033124195.1 Coracias cyanogaster | reverse complement strand
GTGAGCACAAAACTAATTGTGGTTCTGTGCCAAAGTTTATGGAAGGCCTGATCTTGTTTATACTAATTTACAGCTGTAATCCTTGTGTTTGCCAATCAAGTAATGGTGAAACTGTGGGGAAAGCTAATACAACTTTATATGCACTGTGTTTGGAAAGTGTAGCAAGGAATGTGGGTGGCACAAAATAATTCCTGATGTTGAAAAATTTTGCTAAATAATAATAATAAAAAAGAGATAAGCATATATAGAAGAAAAAATATCAGAAGACATTTTCATATGAACGTGTTGGTTTCCAAAGAGACAACTTGCTAGGGCTGTGTGTACGCACAGTTTTACCTAGCAATCATTTTTAGGTGTTACCGTTAACACAAACGAATACAAAATATAAAATGTGGTGTAATAAATAGAAGGCGGGTTTAAAAATAATATGTGAAGGTAAAATATTGGCAGTGCTTGAAAGCGGTAATTTAATTGTAAAACAAAGCAGTTATCTAGCAAAGTGTATGCTGTTGAATTGATGTTGCAAACCAGCGCATTGAAAAGAACACAGCGGTTGTCTTGGCAGCCGTCCGCTAACTCCAGCCCTGGGTGCCATCCGCATAGCTTCCCTTGTTCTTTCCTGCTTGTCCCTAGCTGCAGTTCAGGGGCTGTGGTGATGGCAAAGTACATCTTGCTGCCATGAAAATAGTGAAACTGTTTTAATTTTTTAACTCTGCATGCATCAGGATAATAGAGGATGGGTGTGTTTGCAAATGCTGAGCCAGCCTCAGGGGTGCAACAGTTTGTATTAATGGTGCTTGCCCTGCATGAACCACGTGGTGAAAGGATAGTCCCCTAAATTGCTTACCTAACTATGCATAACTAACATTGACATTTTAAATTCATAAAGTACTGTAATTTCAAAGTCCTAAGTTGAAGATTTTAATGTTTTAAACAAAAAGCTTTATAACAAACTGTTCCTTATGCTATGGTACTTTATAACATCTTTGTCTTTTTCTATCGTAAAGTGTTTCTGTAATGTTAATTAGCTAGTAACAGCTGTTTTCAGTATGCTTTAATTACCGTATCTTGCTTGATTATATGTTATGAAATAAACTTAAGGTTATTCTAGATTGTTAAACGGTGAGCTAATATAGAACTACTGTGCTTAAGATTAAGTTTTACAGATACAGTAGTGGGGATATTGGGAGGAGGAAAAGCTAAAAATGCAGTCTCATTCTTAGGGTGTGAAGACAATTGTAAGAATTGCCTCCTACATTTTAAAATTACTATTTACGGGAAATATCTGGTAAAATACCATGAAAATACTTTGAATCATAACTGTGCATAATCATAGAATAGACTGTAAAGATACAACTGTTGGATGATTTGCGTATGTGTTACTAATAGGCATCCTTTGCTGACAGTCTAATTGTACAATGCAAGATACTTATCATTTACTATCACTTAAGAATTTTTAAAGAATGCTCCTGTTCAAATTACATGTAGTAATAGCTACATCACTAGTAGATAGATGTATGTAGTTCTGTCTGCATGTGTAAGTAGATATTGCCACAGTGGCAGTTGTACTTTGTAATTAGCAAGCTGTTTGAACAACTTGGTGCTCATGGGCAGTTTTATATTAAATTTCAGATGGAACAATGCTAAATAAAAGGTTGTGCTTAATGGCTGTGTTGTTTGGTCAATAGAGAAAAAAGTAAACTAAGCTTTATAGATGAGTTAAAACTTCTGATTACCTTCGGTATTAAAAAAAAAGTGAAAAAGTTATTTGAGCAAAAATTTTTTTTAGTATTGTAAAATGTATCCTGTAACTTCTTTGTGTCCTTTAGGGAGATATTTACAGTACTTTTTATATTGGCGGTTGACATAACTGATCTAACCACTGGAAGCCACTAAGAATTTTAATATTATTCATGTATAATTGCCTTCATCTCTGGTCTTTGTAGGAGATGGTGCTTAAAATACTCAAGAGGTTTTTTCCATGGTGTTTCTTTCTCAGATTGCTAGAATAAAACCCATATTTGTTTCAGTCGATTGTACATAAACAGTTTACATTTTCAGTTGATGCATAACTTTTTTTACTTGATTTACTATATCTTAAATTCCAGCTTCATCCCTAGTTAAATTTTGTGGTTATGTTCATGTACATCCCCTCAGATCTTCAAGAAATTCAGTGTAATAGCTGTATAGCTCTGATCATGAGCTAACTTTACAAATGATGCAAAATATATGGAGATAAATCCTGTATTGTACCAGTTTATTCCCTCAAAGATTTCTGTCATCATTTCTTTTACAGAAATATTTTTAAATTGACTTCGCCAGAAATATTAACTCTCAATAAACAGCCAGTCAATCATTATACTCAAGATCTTTTAGTTTTGTGGGCTTTAAAAATAAGTTCCTCCTTTTTGAGGAGGTTTTCTTTGAAGTAGAGTAAGATACGGCTCAACAATGTTGATACCTAGGAGGATAAGGTCAGCTGGGGGTGGTGGATTGGTTGTTTTTTCCCTGTAGCCTAATAAAATGTGGCATTTTAAGTGCTGTAGAGACAGTCTCAATTGTGGCTGCTCTCACAGTTAGGTAACTGCTTAGGGACACTGAAGATGCATTTTTTTCATTCAAAGAAAATAAAACAATTAAGTGTTTCCTCCCCTACAGATGTTCTAAAATGTAACATACCTGTTAATTTCCCTTATTTCACTATTCGTAGCAGATGCTGGGGCTTTGGTACAGGTTGAGGTCTTTCTGTTGTTTCTTTTAAAGTTTGATATGTTTTACAGCAGTTGTTGTTTAAGTGTAAAAGTCTGTCAAGTGGTAATATTGTTTGTTGTTGTTTTTCTTTTTTTCTCTTTTTTTTTTTTTTTTTTTTAAAATAAAATTACTGCTGAGCCCATTAAAAACTACTGGTGACATTTTTGTATGGAAAGTTGCAAGTCTTCCAGATTCTTTAGTTGCCAGATAACATGAGTTTTAGTTAGTGATTATTCACTACAGCATTTCAATGCTTTGGACTTTGATGAAAACGTAGCAACAAGAACAAAGTTTTTCTCGAGTAAACCTTACAGAGTTGTTTGGGGTGGGGAAAAGTATCTTTTTAGGGAGGGGGGTGGGAATTTGTTGAACGACTGTTATTAATACAGTAGGCGGTATGTAACTGAGGTTTTAAAACATATGAGTGAAACTTGTATTTAAGGTTAATAAAAAATATGAGTGAATCAACCTGGTCTTTAGGTGAGAAGATTTTCAAATCTAAAACTTTTGTGCCCCTGATGGGATTATATCAGTGGTTGACTGAAATATTTAAGACAAGGAAAATGCTTCTTTAACTCTAAACAGAGAGAGTTGAGCTGGGAATTGGGAACAGAGGGAAAAACCCCAAACTTTAAACCCCACTCTGATTATGATTAGCATGAAACTGAGCTTTGCTTTGAGATTTTAACCAATGCTATGTTTTCAAAATTTAATTGGTATTTATTTTCTCAGAAGTAACTGGTTTGGATTTCTTAGAAGAAGCCTATAGCCAACTGAATCCATCAATAAGTAGCTCATTTACAGCATTATTGTACTCAGTTGTGAGAAGTTTAATTGCGGTTTGCTTCCATCATTTTTCTTGACAGCTGTTGAAAATAATGTGGTAGAATTGGATTTATACTGACTTCTAGGAAGCAGATATTTGTTCAAAAGCAGTCGGGGAGTGCAAAGATCCATGCCAATATTCAGAATTCGTATTTCCCTTGAATGGAAGGTTGTGATAAAATGGTACATGGTGTGTTTTCATTGCCTGTTGAAAGACTTTCATGCAGTTAAAATAAGCATTTTGATGGTGGTTGAATTAAGAGTTTTTGTCAGTCTCTTCTCATCATGGATGATTAGACTAAAACGTCTGCTTGTCTTGACTTGAGATCACCACAGCTTCAGATAACATGCTTTGTGATTGAAGGTCGAAATATTTTGAATTCTAATAGGCTGCCAGATGAATTGCTTGAAATAGACTGTAAAATTTCAAGGCTTCCTTTTCCATCTGCTGTGAAAAGAACCATTGGGAATGGTTGAGCTTGATGATCATAGAATTACGGGATGGTGATTCTAAAACCCTCAAAGGGAAGTTGCTATGGAGATCTAGTTCCAAACTGTGAAATGATTCACCTCTGAAAGGCTTCAGGGTCTGAGAAGCTGAACACATCATTGTTCAGGTGGTCATTGGTTAGGAAATTGCTGGTGCCTGTGTAATCAGCACTCCTGTGGTAGTTAACGATCTAAAAAGGTTTGTTCTGAATGATGTGGGACAACAGCAATGTGCATAAGATGGCTTCTCTCAATCATAGTTTGCTCAGCCTGGTGCTTGTAAAAATACAGTGAGCTAAATGGCAGAGAAATGAACTGCTTCATTGAGGAAGTCTTTTAAAAACAAAATTCTTTTCTGTGATGGATTTGACATCTAAAGTAAAAGGAGAAGAACTGTTTCAGCTTAAAAAGCTGTGGTTAGATGTTGCAAAAGTATCACATTTATATATTTATTTTGCAAGGAGCAGAATGGCAGGGTTGTGTGTTTGTGTTTGCTTGCAGGCTAAAGGAGTAGTTTTGTTGAAAATGAAGATTTCTACCCAGTCACACCTCAGGAACATAATGAAGTAGCCTCAATATGTTCATAATGCTGCCCCCCGTCCCCAATTTTAGGGCCTACCAGACACTCTGCTTTGACAATAATGGAAAAAAACCACCGTGTATATCCAGGATTCAAGTTAATCAAAGCATATGTTTTCTTTCTTAGCTTCTAAATTACTTGCCTGTTTTCAGGGTAGGGAAGGGGAATAAATGAAAAATGTTTGCATACATGCACAAAGCAATGCATTTTGTCAACTACTGCTAAAAGTTGCCAGCAGATTCTTAAATTACTTGGAAACTTCAACATACAAGTATTTAATGTACCTTTTTAAAGGAAAGCAGAAGGCATTTTCTCAGTGTGCAAGTGGTTACTGACTATAGTTGCCTGTACTTAATTCAACATAAAACACTTTCTTGACTGTATGAAATTCAGATATGGAATGTCTGTTATTATTCCTTGCGTATCTGTTCAGTGTAACCCTTGTCACAATCCCTTAACACAATCTGTTAATGGGATTTAGTAAAGAAGACACCAGTGGCTACTAGATGGTGCCAGATAGTTACAGAACACAACTGACATGTTCCACAATGTAGTTGCAATTGAAGTAAAATGTTACTGAAAAGAAAAGCAAATCCCTGAGTGTTAGGGATTACTTTACTGAAATAATGTACAAAATAATGAGTTCTTTTCTTCCCATGTAATGGGTCAGCCAGTCTGTAGCGAGTAGTATGCTTAGTTTTCTGTTGGGATGCTGGTTTGAGTTTTATAAGGAAGATGAAGGGACTAACATCCAAAGTAAAATATTAGTGTTGAGTTTTATCTGTTACATTAAGATTTGAACATTGAACAGGAAATATTGCAAACCCTCTATGTCAAGTCTAGCATCTCAAATAATATGCCAATTATATACTTTCTTTTGCTTGCAGTATTTCAGGTGCTGTGCTAAAAAGATCATTTGATATTTCTTGTGATTCCAAGCTGGAAGCATTATGTGAGGTCCTACAAACTGTAACATCACCTTTACTTTGTTGAAAAGTAATAATTGCATATGAAAAATAATGCATGAAGAACAAACTGTCTCTTAACCACCATATTTTTTAAATTATTAACAGGATTTATATTAATAGAAACCAATAGGCAGTGCTATTATAAAACCTGAATTTATTGGAGAAGGGTAAATATGAATGAACTGTATTGCTACTTCAGCATTAATTTTATGTATTATGTTATGAATGTGGGCCAGAATGTCCAGAGGGAAAGTTGTACGATGAGGCACATTTTTATGGGGTAAACTTACTGAAAGGCTTTTTGCTGGTTTAGTTTTAAAAGATTTTCTTTATTCATTTAGCAACACAGCACTTCATTACGAACATATGTAGGGCATATGCATCCAGAACGGCACTGATTAAACAATTTTTGTTTATTTAAGTCTTTATCAACTCCCATTTTTGTTATATATTGGCTGGTCTTTCTTCAGGTATGTTTACTCCTCTTCACCTTCATTGTGGAACGAAATAGATCCTCAAAGGAGAAACATTCACATACGGAGAAAAAGGTTCTTTATTAACACATGATAAGCTGAGTTTACAACTCCTTATAAATACACTTCTTCTAAAACCTCGATTACTCTTTTTGTAAAAAATGACTGATCTGTAAACATAACTATCTTTTTTTTTCCCCACTGCCAAATTCAAGAATTCATTTTTAAATAGCTTTTTTGTAAGGCACTGCAAGAAGTTTGACAGTTTTGTAGCACTCTTGGTTTTATTGTAACAACAATGTAATTGTGAGTTTCAGAATATTTGGGAACTGCTAAGAGAACTAACCTCTTGTAGCTGAAAACTTGTCATTACTGTGCTTTGTCTGGGTGTTTATATAGCTTAAAACGTTGCTTTAAATGTTTTTGAAGAGGAATTGCCATATTGAAACAATTTTATACCCTTCATTGTGGGTTCCAGGAGGGATAAGGGTTTGCATTCTGTGCTGCACTGAGTGTTCTTTCTCTGTTTGTTATTTTACAAAGACTAGTAATCCTCCAAGGTGTTGAAGAATGCAGAATAGAAGGTTGAGCTGGCTCTACACAGGAGCCAAGGTGAGCTCAGAAGAATTTAATGTCTTGGACTTTGCGGCAGCGTTAGGTATCCAAAGTGGTTCAATTAGGAGTACAGTTACAGTAACCACTATGCAGTGCTCTGCTGGATCCAGTAAAAATTTCAGGTCTCAAGTCTTTGGGTGTTTTGGGTTTTTTAATGTATTTCTGCATCTTTGGTGTAGTCAATCTCTGACCCATATAAATTGTCCATCAATAATTAAGATGTTTCCTGTATGTCTGATCATTCAAGGCCAGGTAGAACTGCTCTGTGGGTTTCTGCTGGTGGCTGCTAGTTGCTGTTCATGATCTGTGTAAATATATTGTCTTAAAAACACTGTTATTGTTAGCAATTATATTTTGTTATGGTGACTCTCAGAGATTCAAGTTAAGGCTGGCACCACAGAGCCTGGCACTGAGTATTCCTGAAGAGAAGACCTTGATGACTGACCGGCAGAAAGAAGGGGTAAAATGCGTAATGGAGATGGTGATGGTGGAAGTAATGTGAATACACAGTTGTACCTGTAGGTGTATTTCTACTTTCCAAATGGTTTGTGCTTAGGATCTATGTTTTTGTACAGTGTAGACACCATCAGAGTGCAAATGCATGAGTTCCAGTCTGCTTTTGAGTAGGAACATTGTCTTCTGTGAACAGTCTGGATATGTGCTATACAGAGGTATGTTAAAAGTTACCCGCTAATGTTTGTGGCCAGACCTTCCTGGGTGCACTCTTCTTTATGCAGGTGATGCTGCCATGGGAGCACTCACCAGGGAAGGTGATGCTGTGGAGACTCTGCCTTGTTCCTGTTTGCTTCTCTTTTCACATCTTGAACTCACAAGAGAAAGTTTTCCGTCATTAGAACAGAAAGTAACATAAAGCAGAGCGTGGCTGAGCTCAGGTTGACAAGAGCACTTCTCTTTGAAGCAATGTTCGCATTCTTCAGCCTTTTTGGCTTTTGGATGTTTTGCAGTGGTCCACGCTAGGTTCCAAGTGCTCCTGCTCCTTCCAGTTAACACAGTTGTATTTTGGAGAATGAACATAGAGGTTTTTTTCCCTCTAGTTTTTCCTAGGGAATTGTTATTTTAAAGAATTTGTGTGGTATGTTGGACATCTCAAGAAGTTTTACATCAAGTGCTGCCCTTCCTAGTGTCTTCTGATAGAGAGTCCACGTGAATTAGCACATGCTGTGATCCTGGATAAAATGTGTTGCAAGAAGAGTAATGAAGGAGCTTGTCCCAAGCACTGTTTGGTGGGACATGCAGTGACAGTATTTCAAATACATGATCAAGGGCAGTCAGAGTGAGCCCTCTGCAAACGGAGGCATGAAGGGCTCAAAGATTTATTCCTTCTGGTGTCTGATAATGTCCATTACCCAGTGTGACCAACCTGATAGCGAATCGCAGCAGGTAGAAGGTTTTGCCTGCGGAGTGTTGACTACAACCCAGTGGTGCTGGGAAGAAAGAGCAATAGCAAGTAAACACATTTTACATCTGAAATAAATCACTAATATTTGTCAGACAGACTCAAGGGTGAGGGCTCTCAAACAGAATTTTACAGATAAGCTCATTGGTGCAACTGTCTTGGTAACAACTTTCCTCTGTTAGAACTGCTTCCACCAGGAACAGAGTCATGGTTTCTTCTGCCAACTTAACGTGTCCTGAAGTGAATTGCTTTGCCTCGGGTTTTCCTGGGGAGGTTATAATTCTCATCTTTGACCTTGCGCAGTACTCGCTTGATGAGTACTTTTATGCAAATGTAAATCCTTTGTACGCTCAAGAAGTTGATACTACAGTCATTTAAAATCCCGTATTGCTGCTGCACGCTCTCATTGTGTGTCTGCCAGTGCAGAAATAGGCTTGCCCTTTTTTTGTCAAATACTCCCAGTAGATTTGATATTGAAAGGACTGCCATTCAGCTGCTGTTCCAGACTTCTGGGGAGGGGTGCTTGATTTGTGCTCTCTTGACTGGTGCAGAATTTGGGCTCAGCAGGGTAAGCGTAACTGCTTATCTTTTATGTAGGGAAGTAACGAATTTGAGTCCAAACCAGTCAAGAGAGCCCAAAGTAGCTGCTTTTACCATCCCGTGTCTGTATAGCCATGTGGTACACATGAACTATAATGTTGTGTTCAAAGTAATTAATGCTGCAACTAATATTGTAAACTGTTTTTCTCTTGCTAAAAATCAGCTAAACTTGAGAATAAAAACAAGTGTTTTTAATGGGAATTAAAACCTTTTCTTATATTTCTATGATGCAGGTAAAACAAAATAATTATTGCCACAGTGACTGCTTGCATTTTAAATAAATTTATACATATTATTTAAAAAAAAATCTAGTTAACTTTAAAATATGTAAGTTTTCTTGTCATTTAGGGTTCTGTGAAGCTGATCATCAAGAGGGTTGCAAATCATTGGCGGTTTCTATTTTCAGAGTTCCCCATCCCAGAGTAATTTGCTTTAATTTCACCCAATTTAACCTATACTTCACACCATCACCATTCAGCTTTAATAGCTATGTTCTATGCATAAGAAAAGCAGATAAATGTCCACAATTAGACTGCGAGTGATTACAACTAGTTAGGGCTTTATGAAGACAAAACTTAAAGGGTTGTAGCACAAAACAAAGCCACAAAAGATGTCTGAAAAAATTCTTTCTTCAGAAGTCAAGGTTTACTACAGCATTTTATATGTTTTGTACTTGATTTTGCTTGTTGAAGATGTAGGCAGGTGCACCTTGTTCAACTGAAAATTACTCTGCTTAAAGAATATTAGGTTTGTGTTACAGGTGATTAATTTCACTTGAAATTAACTTGCGAGGGAAAACACGCTAAACCTACTTTATTTGTTGGTTCTTTGTTAACAGGTGCCACATTTAAGGAGCTGTATTTTGTTGTCTCTGATAGTAGTCTTTTGCCCTTCTAATCACAAGTATGCGTAGTAAAATGTACCATCATCAAAGTTTCATACGATCTATAACATTAAATGTACCTCAGTCAGAAATAGTGGTATGTTTTACTATTTACATCTTTATAATACTGACAATAGCATGGCAAGCTGGTCTAAGTACAGATATAATTTATAATTTAATGTTTTTTGACACTTGTACTCTTGTTTCTTGTGATAGCTCAAAGAAATACCCTACTTTAGTCACCCACCCAAGTTACCCTGCTCTATTTCTTTTTGTTCTCCCCCCATCCCCACCCCAGTAAGTGGCTGGATAGATATTACTGCTCGCTTAGTTCAGAGCTTCTAGCAGGGTGTGTATGTGTATTGTGATGTGCTGTATCAGTCTGTGACGAGCAGCTCTTTTTGGTGATAGTCGTTGAATGTCTGCTAGAGAGGAAGTGCAAGTATCGATTATTCTCTAGGTCTGGGTTTTGGTGGCATTATTAAACATTCTCATGTAGCTTATTGACAAAAGAATCTGGTCATTGCTCTACATACCAGTGGAAGTTTCAGCTTATGATGCAGTTCAGGTTTTGATAAAATAGTAAATATCCCTCTTAATTATGGCATAACATACTTACCTTTTGTGAACAAATACAAGAAGCCAAAATGCTGCTACATGGAGCTTTGTATTAGCCAAATATTTTGTTCCCTTTTACTTTAAGGATAAGGGTAATTAAAGAAATGAAGCGACTGACATATCAAATATAAATGAATCTTGAAGATATTCATTAATTTCCATAATTGCAATTAGGAGCAGAATAAGGTACGTCTAGTAGTAGTATTTTGATTTGGTTTTAGCATCTCGGTGGCAGCTTGGAGCAGCTAGAAACAAAGTTTAGGCTATAGGCAGCTTCGTTTTTGTGTCAAACTAGTTTCATATGCTATATCATAAAACTTCCAGTCCAATCAGCAACTACATTTAAATACTGCAAATTGTGGCAGCAAAACAATAATTCTGCTGATTAGCCCCTTTCCATTTCTTGTAAGTGAACTGTTTATGCTGTTGAGTACCTTTTGAAAGAAGAAAAAGCCAAAACAGCCTTGATTAGTCAAGGAGTAATTGGATGACTTGATTTTAGCAAGAGAATGAATTGGTTGATGATAGCCTGTAACTAAGTGTAGTGGTTCTGTTCAGATGAATACATAACATACAGTCATCAGATCTTGACAGGTATAACATAAGCAATGCAAAAATTTCTGGAGGCAGAGGTAAATTTTGTCAAAGAATTTTGAAGCTGATTCTGGAAAGAAATGGAAAATAATACGCATTACATTAGATGATACTGTTTAAAATGTGGCATTTGTTACTGCTGTGCTGTATACGTGTATATCTGCTATTACTTTTGCAAGTGAGGAAAAGATGTAGCCCGTGTGTCTTGGCTGCCATAAAGACCTGACAAATAGGTCGTTTCTGCTCTTCCTCGGGGCAAAAACAGGGTCAGGTTTCACATCTTCTCCAGCCAGTTGTTCCATTTTCTGGATCTTTTTTACCTTCTAGCCCCTGAAAACAAAGTGCATAACCAGTCATCACCGCGTTGCATCTTTAATATTGCTTTAAAAATACTTCTTGGCTCATCGCACTTGGACTCAAACACCACAGATAAAGTACTCAGCTAGAGATAAACCTTTCAGTGGAACTGAGGAATCCTTTAGGTCTGGGCCCACTGGCAACAGAAGAGGGAGCTGGGTGTGATCATTTCCAAGTTCCTAATTTCTGGTAACTTCAGGTTAAGTCATTACTTTTGGTGCTGTTAGGTGGAAAAATGAGTTCTGCTGCTATGTTATTCTTTACTATTTTTCTATCTAAATACTTACCTTAACAGCAATATCTGCATGCCACTAAAACATGGGAATTTATCACAGTCAGTTTGTTTACTCACAGCAAGCTTGATGTTTCTAACTCTGTAGTCTTTGTTCTCTGACACTAAAGGAAGTGGCAGGGGTGTATCTTTCAAGCTAGAGTGCAAATCCATCAGCATTTTCTGGGAGATTATTTTTTAAAAGGCTTGTAGCTAGGATACTTAAAATATAAAAGACAGAGGTGGATTCTGTTCAACTTCTTTTTGACTAACTTCTGATAAAAATATACTTTACCTCTGGTGGGATACGTGAGACATCAGAGAAGTCGTAATCAGTTTTTTAAATAATTAAGTTACTAATTAGGGTTTTTCAGTTGACCTCCCTGTAGTGCTGTATGTGTGGCTTAGTTGTCGACAGATGAACAGATGCTTCTTTGGGGAGATTCTTGTGTAAGTCTATTTTATGTATATGTTTTTTCCTCCTCATAAGGTAAACTGATTCTTTTTTCTCTTATAGTAGTATGCTATAGTTTCCTGTAGTAGAAGGAGAGCAGTTTTGGATCACAGACAGGATAACTTCAAGAAGTAGGCAAAAGGAAGGTGCCGTAGTTTTGGGGTAGTGTTTGAGAAATGCTAAGTCCTTCCGTTCCAAAAGCAAATGCAGTTGATGAAGACATGGGAAGAGCAAGAGATTTTCATTGGATTAATTGGAGAAGGTAATTGTCCATAGGTCATGCTGTCTTAAGAATACTGTGGTATGGCTAGCTTTGGAGAAGATCATGTTAAATATCTTTTGAAATTATTTTTTTTCTAGAAATAATCAGTACAGTGGCATAATTGAATCAGTTTATTTTTTGATGAAATTCCAGAATATAACAACATCCTTTTTTTAAAGACTTTTTTTAGCACAAGTTTGAAAAAATTGGTTTTTTAAAAATGAAAACTTTGGAAGCAAGACCACAGAGCTCAGCAGCCAGTAGCCTGGCAGGTATGAGTATGCTGCAGGGGATAGTGTGTAGACATGTTTCTAAACTTGGAAAGGTCCCTCATATTGGAGCAGTTAAACCCTCATTAGGTCAATAAGAAGACCGACACATTGTATTTGAGGTTCACCATAGTTAAACACAGCTGATAGTCAGAATGGGGTTTGCCTCTGACAAATGACCGTGTTTGGTGTCTCTGTTATTCTGTTTACTCAAGGTTCTTGGCCTGTGCCCACCTTGTGCACCTTGTTCATTGTCCAGGTGTTGCACGATCTTTAACTGGACAGTGATGTCATTCTTAGTTCCCTATTCACTGTATTTTAAAATAGAGCCTTTGTGCTTTCTGTTTTGCTGCTAGACGGAAGGAGGTGTTATCACATCATCTTCCCTAACAGGAGAGTTAAAGGCCTTGTTTGACAGAGGAATTTCACTCACTATTCATAAAGCAAAGGCAGAGAGACATATTAATAAATAGCAATATGCTGCTAACAATTCATATCAGGTAAGATTTATGGATTAACCTTACACACATTTTCTGCTATATCCTATTTCTCTGAATCAGTTTTTCAACTCCATTTCTTTCCCTACTACTTTACATTTTTATATAGACTTTTTTAAACCAGGGACTATGTAAAACTTTATTCTAATAGTTTAACTTTGTTGTTTTCTCACATTGTACTTTTTCCAAGGGTGCTCAGCTCTTACACAGAGCCCAGTGCCTAAGGTTACCACCAGTTCTTGCTTGCTAAGTCTGCGTTCAGCTCAGCAGACCAGAGTTGAATTCCCTACAATGCTCGCTGGTAGTTATGCTAGACCATCAGTACAAAGCAGGCTTGAGGCTGGCATAACAGATTGCCTAGGATACATCCCACCTGGACATTGAGATGAAGTTTTAACTAACTTTGTCCTGGTTTGAGTTAGAACCAAACCAACTGTGATTGGTGATTTTACTTTTCAGCCGAGTCTCTGCTAACTAACTGCACTTGCTGAAGCTCACAGCATGTTTTTGC
>JAVSBS010000749.1:0-50582 GCA_033124195.1 Coracias cyanogaster | reverse complement strand
GGTTATTGGCATCAATGGTTCCATTCATGGAGCCTTTTCCATTTCATTTAAGCTTCTTTTTAGTGGAAAAAGGTTCTTTAGATTTTTTAAAGGTTCTTCACACTAAGAAAAAAAAGAACTGTTCACTGAAAGGTTCTTTGGGGAACCAAAAATGGTTCTTCTACCTTTTGGAACCTTTGTTTTTAAGAGTGAACCAAATCGTCCTTTTTTTGTAATATTAAAAGTTAAAAAATTGCTCTTATTTTTCTAAATGATTATTTTACTGCCACTTGACTTCTGAGTGTGCTATACTTTGTCAGTAGTCTGGTTATTTTTCTTTATTTCATTAATCATCTATAAATATTTCAGGTGGTATATAAAGTGCATTCTCTAATTATTACAGCAGTGTATCAGCATGGAAATAGACTATTTATGCTTAACAATTAAGTAGTAAAAATACTGCTTTCTGCCATGGCTTTTCAGAAAGCAAGTAGTAAGACAAACATTGTGATATCAGTGCTAGTGTTTTAATTTAGCAGCACTGAAGTGCAGTGAAATTTGTTGGCCCTACCTAGTGTTTGGAAGTGAATAGGAACTGAAAGTGAACATCCCTCTCCGAAATGTTCGCCTTCACAGTGCAGTGTTACAGAGCACTTCTTTGCTAGCTTCTGTTGGTGACGAACTAGCGTTCATCTGGCTTGAGAAGTATTTTATTCCCTGATTGGTCTAAGCCAGAAAAAATAGCTATTATTGGAGGATTTGAAAGCTTTCATGTAAGCCCAGAGTGAGAGAAGTAAGTATGCTTCATTTAATATCTTACCTGACATGTGTCAACCCAGCCATGGGTACATGTGGGCAGTGATTTTTATCTTTCGCAAAAGGTTGCACTTACTTAGAGGAACGGTGGAGTTTATGCCTACAGTTTCAAATAGCATCCACACAGGTTTTCACCGTTTTGTTTGCCTTAAAGGGGCAAGCAGAAGTCCTGATCATAGTGAATTCAAAGTTCAGCCTAAGGCTGAATTTTACATGGGTATGAGACGATGAAAATGAGAAGTATTGTGATGCTCTTCTGCCCCCGTCTTGAGCTCTTCTCACTTACTTTCTTGTGTGGCTCTTTGGAAACGGCTTTGCTTGGCTCCTCATGATGGAGGTGTTCTTGTCCAGTTTTCACTGTACTCTGGATGCTTTGAGGGTTTAATATTGTATTCTGTAGTCTTCCTGTGCTAAAGAAGTAGTCAACACTTCTATGATTGCAAGAAAACATAGCTGAAGTGTATTGAAATAAAATTCTTTGTGGTCATCATGTAACTGTAATGGTGGTAGCTACAGTTACTGTTGTATGACACTCATTTTTTAACCACAGGAAGTTGGTAGGTGTTTGAAACAGAAGATGTCATATTATTCTCAAAGCAAGGGAGACAGTAAATAAAAACATCAAATCTAGAAATGCAATTTAAATTCATTAAAGAAAATGTTAAAATCTGCATCACTAATCTGTCTTTACACATTTTCAGTTTCCCATCCTTCTCTTTGCCTCTTCCTTCAGACTGCTGTTACTTCATCTGTAGTTTACTCCTCAAAATGACTGTCACCTCCTGTTTGTAACTTACACTTCCCATCATCCTTGGGGGTTTTTAACCTTTCTTTACGAGCATGTGCACAGAAAAGGCCAGGTTCTTGAAGTACTGTTGCTCTGCCCGTTCTGTTCTCTGTAACAGCTGTTACACTTGACCACTCTCAGCTGAGTTTGTCAATGATAGAGGTTTCAAAGGCATTAAATTCCTTTGTTTCAAGGAGGGGAGAGGCTGAACAGAGTGGAGAGGCACAAATTAGTGTTCCCCTTGAGACAAAGGCTGCATGTCGGAGCTACAGTCACTAGGGAATCCCTTCAGGGACATGCTATGGGGCATCATGTCTGTGAGTACTGCTGATCTTGGACCTTCTTGCTTGTCTTCCTTTGTGACTTGTATGCTTGAACTGTAAGGTAGACAGTATACCTTAGTAAAATGGACTTTTTTAAACTGTAAAAGTCTGTGTGAAAGCTCTGCCTGGTTGCTTGTCTTTTCCTGGTAAATCAATCCTTAGACCTAGTTATGCAGCTTCTGCAAATTAATCGGTGTAGTTGTAAGATTGTAACAGCAATCTGGGGGCTTTTCCAGCCCTTAGGTGGGTTTATTTAGATGTTCTGCCACTGGGTTGTGAGGCACTCCTGTACAGTTTGCTTTGCCTCTTTTCCTTCAGCATCTTGTGTTGCACAGAAGACCTGTGGTTGCATTTAGATAGTACACTGCGTGATTAACTGTGCAGTAAATGACTTATGGGTCTAGGAGAGAATCCATACATGTTTCTGTATAAAAACCATGCTGTAAAAAAACAGTTAAAAATTATGCCTCCCTAAAGCAGTAGCGAAAGGTTAGGAGTGTATTTTGGCTGTCCAATCATTCTGTGCTTCCTGAATCTGTTGCATTTTGCAGTGAGCTTCTTGGGCACAGAGACAGTTCCCTGTCCCATTTGCAATGTTGTTTCCATGCAGCTTGCAGCTACTGTTTAAGGCTTCCTCTTTCCAAGGCAGAAAAGGCATTAAGAGACAGCATAGATGGGAATTAATACTACTTTACTTCCCCCCCCACCCCCAAACAGGTTGTCTTCTAAAAAAAGGGGGGAGTGGGGCAAGGGGCTGGGAGAGAACTTCTCAGGATTTCCCTTTTTAAGTTAATTATCATACACAGCCATTGCTAACATTCTGCTCTTTCCATAGAGGTGTGCAAGAAACTGCTCTTGCTTATGCTCTGAGTGTTCCCAGTTGTTTTCCCTTTCCGGAAGGCTAGGAGGTTACAAGGGAAAAAAATCAGTATTTGTAGGTTGTTTTTGTTTTCTTTTTTTGTTTTTAATGCACAATGTTAAAATTTTAGATGCTCTTTTTCATTGTTTTCCTTTCCCCATCCTTTTGGGAGTGATTGAAGGTAAAGACACTTTAGAATTTCTTAAGAGTCTTAACTTTTTGAGACTTGCAAAAGTTCTGTTGTTCATTCAGGTAAAGATATTGCAGGCTTTCTTGTCTGTATCAGTTTCAGACCTTTTTCTGGCTTGCATTCCCTGCTGAACAAAAACATCTTGCACTTGCATTGCATTTTTCATTTATTTCCACTTTCTTTGAGAGCACTTTGAGATCTGTTAAGGAAGAACACTATATAAGGTTAGGGAAAGAAGAAGAAGGTGAGGAAAGAGAAGAAATAACATTGATTTTAGTCAAGTATGCTTTTCCTTTGGTAGTCTGCTGATTATAACACATAACCTTAATGTGAAAGCTAAGGAAAAGTTACTGTTTTCAGAGAAGCTGTAATGTGTGTGTGACCTGGGTAAACTTATTGTTGGCATCCAAGGGGATTTCACTGTGTTTCATGGAACCTAGCTGAATGTACAAGTCATTCTTACTTCATAAATCTGAATCGTCTGCTTTAGAGGCTTTTCTTTATCAGTAAGCCTCCACAACTGCAACTTGAGAGTCAGAAATCTGCAAAAATTTTAGGCAGAGAAAAAAAGAAAATTATCAGTCTGTATCTGTCAATAGTTCTTAAATCTGAGATTTGTATTTGATTGGCCACCTTCTCGCGCCCATGTTCTAACTTGTTATAACTTGTTAATTATCATTTTTCCTTCACCTAAGCCCACATTGCACCTTTGTGCAGTGACCTGGCTTTGCAGTTGAATACTATGTCACCTGTTCATCCTGTCTCAGAGAATTGATTTCTCAATCCCCTGTCAGCAGAAATAAAATAGCCAACTGCTGTTAAGGAGCCATCAATGAAATAATTTTCAAGTTCTACTTAAAAATCAATGACACCATATGGTCCAAGATCTGCAACATGTAATGTTGACGTAGGCTTGGAATAGCTTCCTTTACACATATATTTTTGTCTGTTTTGCAGGTGTTCTCACTGTCTTCTTAGGAGTGACTGCTTGCTTTTACTAAGGATACTATTCTTTCAGACTCAGTATACCTTTAAATATTATTTTGGCTATAACCCTCTTAATACATACTATAGGATAAAAATAACCCTGTTGTTTACATGTGTTAGAACAGCGCGAATATAATTTCAGAAAGCAATCAGAATAATTTTGATTTTTATATTTTAAATCTTTCTGGTACTGGTATCTGCAGAAACATGAGAAAGATATTGAGTTAAACTTTGTTATTAGTTTGTTATCTATCATTTTGGGTAGCAGGAGATTTCAAAATAAATACAAATATGTATGGATTTGTAAATCAGAATGTACAAACTTTAAAACTTACTTATTTATAAATACATTTTTTAATTTACAGGTTTTTTGAGTCCTGGAGACAGAAATCTTCAAGTTAATACAATATAATATAGTTAAGTGAACATTATTGCAGGATCTTCTTCCATTACCCTTCCTGCGTGATTCAGTTCCAGTCCTTAGAGACCTACCCTCTGCAGCAGACAGCTGTTCCTGCAGCCCTTTGTTAGCGCACCAAATCTGGAATTCCAGCACACAATACTTCTTAGTAGTAATGGTATTTTCATTTATATATCTGACCATCAGGATATTATTTATAGTTGAGTTCACTAAAATTATTGACATTAGTGATATGAAGACAAAATCTTTAGGTCAATATCAATGTCCGCAGTGTTTGAGCTTCCAATTTTCAGTTGAAAGGTGGCTTTTACACTAGGTCAGGATCAATGTTGCATTTGAACTCCCAGTTTTCAGTTGAAATGGCTGCTTTTACAAGTCCTGCAAGATAGCTAAATTCCGTTGTTAAAGTCTGTCAGTTCCGAAGTAAGATTAGTTTTTCAAATCAAGCATATTTTCTAAGAGCAAAAGTAATTGCAATTATGAAAAGAACAGTAAGCGATGTAAGTCTTTTTAATGTAATGGTACCAGAACTGTCTAGTGCTTACTTAGCTTACAAGAAAGACATCAAGCTTTGTTTTGTTTCTGTGGTGGGTGTTGAACTAATAATTGATACAGTGGCCATATGCGTGGAGTATAAGTATCTGTCAGCATTTAAGTGCTATGAGAAGTAAAGCAAAATCTTCCTAATGATGTTTTAAGTAGCTTTAATCCCTTCTTTCCTCCTCCCTTCTGTTTAACATCTTGATCCTGTCCTGATAATACAGTAACTGTTTGAAAGGTGTTTTTGTTCAATTAAAATTACTGATACAGTGTGGGAGATACTTGACAAACATCAGAGAGCTGGTACATTCACTTTCTTCTTATTACCAACACATAGGCAAAAACAGGGTGAAAATCTTTCCTTCCTGCAATATTCTGATGAATGGGATGGCACCGAGCAGAATTCACTGACCTCGTGCTGTAAGCGCTCACCAGAGTTCTCACGGATGGATGAACTCTTATTTCCTCTGACTGATGATGTCAGTTGGGAATTTTCACCTTTCTTGTGTTCCAAGTTGAAGATAAATAAAGTGATGATCCCCCCCCCCCTTTCATTTGGTCTCCTTTTGTGAGGAGAGTTTGAGAGGCCAGTTTGTTCCATTGGAGATGGAAGGAAAGGAGAAAAGGAGCAGCGTACACATACGCTGTTGATGTACTTTCTGCTGATGGTTGTTACGATTAGTAACTTAAATGTTAAATCCTAGGGAATCGAGAAAATATTTATATTCTTAATGCATATAATTATGCCTAAAATCTTTAGTGGACCATTTACTGTGCTTAATGTAGTATTTAAAGGAAATTAAAGTTCATTCTGGAGAACATTTTGAATGTAACAGGAAAAGATTCATGGCAGGTGTTTGTGAATTAATTGGTAGTAAAGGCTGACTTAAAAGTACATAATGTGTAAATACACATTTAGATTTCTTTTGGTATTATTGGTAGACAAAGAAGTAAATGCTTAAATACTTTCTGTTCAAGGCTGATCTTTCCTGTGTAGACTTGAACAGTGGCTTAAAGACTTTTGAAAATAGTGTCTGTGTGGGTATGTACAGATCCAACCTATGGTGTAATTTTAAAATAGTTTATACACATGCCAAAATAACTCTGTATATGAATAGTTGTATTCTGAGAAAGATACCTTTTTTGATTGGCTTAATTCATTCACATCTTGAACAAATACATTCACATATGGATTTATTTGGAAGTAAGCGTGTGTAGACCTAATGCAGTAAGAGAAGTTTAGTGGAACTCTACGGAAGATGTTTCCTTTTACCTTTTAGTGCAACTTCCCTGTTCTGAATTTCTGAACTGCTAGAAAGAATCTAGCAGTTCTAGACAGATTGCTTTCTGCATTCTTGACTGCTTTTTCCTTTGAGAAGCTACAAGTGACTATATAATTTTATGTATAATCCCTTGGAGCCCACAAGGATGACCCACACGGAAGAATTTGGGGATTATTGACATGAATTACATTGCCTGGAATGCTTGTGGGATGTTTTGGGTGAAAGTACTTGCTGTGGTTGATAAACATTACTGGCACCTAGCTCTGAGTAAATCTTGTATCATGTACAGCTTGTACTGGCTCCGTTAGAAGGTATTGAATAGAAGAAAGGATAATACACTTGTCCTAAATCCATTACTTCTCCCATTGTACTTTTATTAAAGTCAGTGAGCAAGGGAATTGTAAGAGATTAGACATTGTTTTGTACCACAGAGGAGCTCGTTGTCACTCCAGTCGATGCAGTACCTGACTTGTTCTCTTCCTTGCATCCAACTGCTACAGCTTATTTAAGCACTTAACACAACTGAAAACCATGCTCTAGCCTTTTTTAAACCTGTAAAATTAATCTTAATTGTTCTTTAAAAATACCACTGTTTCTAAACATATTTTTTTTACAATGCATTCTTACTTTGTCACTTCAGCCTCACTCAAATTGCAAGAAAACCTCCAGGAAAAGCAGAGCTGAGGCTGTGCTCAATAGCACTGAGGAAGATTTCCAAGGGAAGCCATGCAGTGTGGGCACGGTGCACACCCTACACCTCGTGCTAACAAGGGCATTAGTGTGTGCACAATAAATTAATGTTGGTGCAGCACAGTTTAACTGGTTATAAGTACTCTTTACCTCAAATAGCATAGTTCTCGATATGAAAAACCATCATAGCTATTTTGAATGCCAGATGGAATACTAATTATTGTCTAGTTTGATCTCTTGCATACCCCAGTTTAATTCTCATGATTGTGGCTAAGATAGAATGTATCTCTTAGGGGAAAGAATTAACCTTTATTTAAATATTTCCTAGCTAGAGATAAATGACTGTAACTTGCATAAGGTGTGCTGGTGATTAATTATCTTTACTGTTTAGAAATAAGAGAGCTTTAGTCTGTATTTTTCAAGCTTCAACTTTCAGCCATTTGATTTGTGTGCTAGTGTACTATGTGAGGTTTTTTGTTAATTATATATATGTGAAGTGCAGTAAGAATAAAAGCATAAGATGTAAACACACTGAGTCTTCATCTATAAGCACTTTTTCAAAACCTCTGATTTTTGTTCAGTATTTCAGCAGAGATAAGTGTAGAGTTATTCACATTGGGCATTAGCTTATTTATATGCTCAAAGATTGTACTAGTCTTTCAGTTACAGTACAGCTCATTTGCTTGGAACACTTGAGTCTTCTCAGTCACTCTTGTGAGGGGGGAGAAGTGCTCTACCTGGTAAATACCGTGTCCACCCTCCCACGTACCTCACCCAGCAAGTGCATGAACTTGAATTTATTATATTGAAAACATTGTTTGCTTTCACTAAATCTGTCCAGCAGTTCTGGTCACTACAGACATGGTTCATGTTAGTCATTTACTATTCTCAGAATCTGTGTCATTAACGTGATCTTTTTTAGGCTGTTGATGAAAGATGATAACAAGCTAAATGCAAATAATTTGTTTGGAGTGCCAGCAGAAACACGCTCATTGGGCTTTCTATTTACAGTTACATTCTGAGACCTACTGGTTAGGTGGTGTTGACTCCACTTAGCGTATGCAGTGGTTTTTGAGTTACGCACCTTGTATCACTGAGCCAGATTCCTTAGGGAATTATGAATATATTAATTATACAATACCTTCAGTATTTATATACTATGCTGTTGGACTTTGAATGAAATGAGAGGAGCTAACTAAGAACTACGAGTAACGTTTTATTTTAGGTACTTGTTACACCTTTTCTGAGGAGCACAGCAGTGGGAGTGGTAGGGTTTTGGATGATTGAAACATTTTATTTATAAGTATTTTAACTGCTTTTGAAGTGTTTACAGGGAGCTGGCCAGTTACTGCATCTTTGAAGTTTTGAAGGGCATGAATAAGGTGCTGAGAAACACTCCATGCTTCCCAGAAACACCTCCCTTGGTGAGGGCAAAGAAAAGCCTACTGTACTCACAGCTACTCTTTGTGGTAGCAGAGACTTTTGCACTGCCTACAGGATCACGGAGAATTCACTTGCACTTTGAAGTGTGAAGTGATAATCCTCACAACTGCTTACTTCTTTATTAAATTTGCGGAAGTTAATTACATGCCCTGCTAATTTCCAACAAAAACCTCACAATTCTCTGATGCCAAGTAGGCAAGTGAGTTTTCCAAGCTTCGGTTTAGTCTCTCATGCTGCAAGAAGAATTTGGCATTGGCACACATTATTACTATCATCCATCCAGAGAGTTTATTAATGTATGCACATTTTTCTACACAGTGGTCTCTCGTGAGCATCTCTTTAAATCTCCTAAATGCAATTCAACTGTATTTCTTTGTAGTACTTTATACAGTTGAAACTTTATTTGTTTAAAGTCCTGCTTAGCATTTGTGGGTTGACTACTCGCTGCTTTTGGAAAATGAGAGCAGGGCTCACTGTATTGCATATGGCTAAATATGCTAAGTATTCGTGCTAAGTATATTCCCAAGGACATAGTCAGAAATTAACTGATGTTTAATGCAGTGGTATTTGATATTCAGGAATTTTGTTGTATTTCATATGCCTGGACAACTGTAGGTAAATTGGATTTTGGAGGGGGTTTTGGTGGCTTTTTAAGTGGTGCTTGCTATAATGTTGCTAGCTGAAAACCAGAACAAGAATACCCCTCTCATCGAACAAGGAGAAGTGGATCCTTCTGCTTGTGACAGGTTGACCTCAAAGTGTGCAACTGGAGAGGCCAGATCTAATGGAACAAAGTGGATCATTGGCCTGTGTTCTGTTATTAAGCATCTCAGAGTTAACTAGAATGCCGATTAAATGTGTTTAAATGACTGTTACAGCGATAGTGAAGATAAAAAGGTTGATACATACTCTTTCACCGGGCCTAAACAGAAGCAATTAATAAAACTAAAAATGGTGTTACAGGAGATGTCACCAAAAAATATGCTTTTTGCTTTTTGTGTGTTTAGAGTATTGGCATGGCTAAGTGAAAAAAATACGTGGAAATAGTTGCCTTTCTTCATATGTCATTAGTACTTAATGATTTCACGTTAAGGATCATATTAAATCACATTTAAATGGGACACCACCATTGATGTGGGACAGTATGAGTTTATCGGTCCCTTGTTTTTGTTTCTGGACTATCTGCCTTACATTGTGTGGGGTGACTGCCCAGATAGTCTTATCAGAGAAAATTTGACTTTGAATAATTATTTCCAAATTTTCTCTTTGTGTCTTACTGTCTCACCAGCTTCAGATAGAAATGCTGTATTTGCTTGTAAGTTTCCATCCTTTTACCTAGAGAAAGCTTTCCAATATTTTGCCCCCTTTTCTGTAAAACCAAAATAAAATTGCAAGTTTACAGCTGTCAGTTCTCCCCAGTATATCCAGTTGTTAGTAAGCCTTTCCTGCAGAAGTTAGCCATGTAATTACTCCTTTAGAACAATAGTTGCAAACAGCATCAAGTCAGGTAGATAACTCAGTAACATCTCAGCAGGTAACTGAGAACACTGAAAAAATGAGCTCTGGGCCGAAATGGGTTTAGATGTGTCAGTGTAGGTAACAGATGAATGTTCTGATTGGCAACTATGTGCTTAGATAGGCTTTAGGAAAAAGCAAATTTTATTTGCTGTGTTGATCCTTGAAATTTTCTGGAGGTGCCATGTTACATAGCTACCTTTACAGTGTGATTAAAAAACATTTCACTCCTCCTTAAGCCTAAAAGGTTGGCTTTGGTAACTTGTGATATAATGTATTTTCTGTCAAGTTTTTATCAACTCCCAATTTATATGCAGCATTGTGTTGTTGTTGGGGGGGAACTGTAGTGCTGAAAGCCACATGGTAGGTGCCTACAGAATTAGTTTAAAACCTGAAATAGTGTGTAATCAAATTCCTTCACTCCTGAACAGCAATCTTGGAGATTACGTTGATTTTTATATATCTATTTAAACAAAAGCTGAGAATAAAGATCTTAAAAGTACCTACTGGTAGAATTGCTTCCCTTATCTTGTGTATACTGATTAATTAAAAAATAAAAAGCACATAAGGTTAAAGATAAGATGGTACCACTGTTTTCTTCTTTATGTGTAATCTTGTTGCATGTCTCTACATAAGCTGTTCTGGCCACTCATCATAGTAACCAGCTGGGCCATTTCACCTGCTGGAGCCATTAAAGAGGACTCTCTCCCCCTAGATTAATCCCCTCCGACATTAGTTTTTTGCTCTGACAACTGGAGCAGGCATTCAGAATTTGCAGGTGGCCAGTGTGACGCACATAATTGCCTACAATTTTAGGCAATGAATAAAAATGGTCTACATTACTTGTCAAAGGTTGTATATGCAGTGCCAAGTGAGATCTATGGGAAGCCTTTTAGGGTTTAAAGAACAGTTAATAGCAAAGCTGCACAGTGCTTTTTTAATCATAATGCATTTGTAATATAGCACTTTGATCTTCTCCTTGTAGGAAATGGTGTTATATTAGCCACTTTTAAACATTTATGAGTGAAATTCAGTTATGGGAGAGTAAAAGTGATTATTCTTAGGCAGAACATGTTAGATTTCATTAAAAGTTTTAGCTTGCCCCTTCCTTGTTAAAATCTGTGGGGAGTCCTGTTCCTGGAGGGTTTCAAATCAGGATCTGAAGATTTAGAAGAGCTTTTTCTTTTTTTTCTTTTTCTTTTTTTTTTCTTTTCCCCCACTAAAGCCACTGCAAGACTAGAAAAGACTGTAGTAAATACTGATGTTATTTGTGGTTGTTTATAAATGTACTTCAACCGCATAGCATCAAGTGCAAAAAATGTGGTGTGCTCAACGGCTTACAGGCTATTTCCTTGTATTTTAAAGATCTTAATTCTCAGTTGCATCAATTACAACCAAAAAAATGCATTATTTAAAGCATGATCATAAATTATCTGCAACAAAAAATAGGCGACTCTAAAATGTACTACTCCTAGAAGAGCTGAGTTTGACCTTTCAGACCCAAGAGCCTTTTATTAACACCTGCCTGTAAGGAGAACCGTGCCACACGCAGCTTTCAGATTCACGACCACAAAACTGATGAGGAAAGGCTTGAAGGGTTCAGTTTGTGTCACTTGCTGTTTGCCGTTTCCATTTCACAGATGATTAATCTTTCTGTGAAGAAAGGCCAGAGAAACAAAGCACATTGGGCTCTTCCTGCAGTTACTCCTTCTGAATGCACACTAGCTTGCTAACTAAAAGGCCTTTAGATTTCCTGCCGAGAGAGATGTTCTGAAAGTGAATGCAGCTGGTTGGAGGTCACCAGTGCAAGGCTCTTGCCATTGTGTAATGGAGGCTTTGGCAGGTTTCATTTTGGGGGGGAGGGAGAAGGTGTTGGCGAAAAATTAATGCGGAATGAAAAGGGCTTTGGCCATTTGAATTAATTTCTTGAAGGGTGGATCATCAATAATAGGCTCAATTTCTTCTGCTCACAATTTAAAAAAAAAAGATATTTGCTGTGGTTTTTCCCACCCATTCCCTTTTCTTAATGGCATGTTTATATTGTACGTGGTCTCTCCTGCTGGATGCTGAAATGTCGTGTCTCACTGAGTTTGAAAAGCAATCTAAAATGTACTGATTTGTACATATATTTTAAGAGCTCTGCTAATTTTTGTGGTAGCCAGAGATGATACTTGAGTATTGTATATTTAACTTCCTAATTAGGGGATTTGTGTCGCTTTAATAATTGATATTGCTCTTGAGTGACTTTTGAAGCAGCGATTTCTGTTTTTCTGGGAGAGTAAAAATTTGGGTTTTAGAAAGGTATTATCTAATTTTTAATCTGTGTGTGTGTTTTGAATCTTAATATATACACACCTTGTTTATGGAAGAGAGTAGTCTGATATCCAGTGGAGTGTTTGACTTGGTTTTATCTTGATCTTGCGTAGGACGTAATGTGCAAAATCAAGACATGGGTAATAGATGAAAAGAAAGCTGTCCGCTTCTATCATGATTGGAATGACAAAGAGGTAGGCTATAAATATTATCCCCTGAATTAACTTCTAATTTTGCTACCTGTTGTTCTTAAAGATTTTTGTTTAGATTTC
The DNA here is from genome assembly GCA_033124195.1 of Coracias cyanogaster. Lineage (NCBI taxonomy): Eukaryota > Metazoa > Chordata > Aves > Coraciiformes > Coraciidae > Coracias > Coracias cyanogaster. The sequence continues at coordinate 38,164 of JAVSBS010000749.1, read as the reverse complement.
ATATTCATGATGTACTGAATGTTAAATTTATCAGCTGATAAATTTTCTGTGTTTATCAGTGATCTGTATATTACACTTTAATTCTGTTGCCTTCTCAGACGTGCCATGAGAGAAATGGTCATAAAATTAACTGAAGTTGGTATAACTTGGTTTTAAAATTATTCTCCTGTATTTTCACTTTTAGATTGATGTTTTGAACAAACATTTGTTTTTTACTTCAAAACCGATGATCTACTTGGTTAACCTCTCTGAAAAAGACTACATTAGGAAGAAAAACAAGTGGTGAGTGTGTTCAGGTTAAAGATCTAAATTTATCTTACTGTTTCACATTTTTCAATGGTGCATGATTTCTTGTGCATTAAGATCACCAAGGATATTAATTAAAATAGAAATAAAAACTAATGTTGCACTTTTGTTACTTGCTATGCTTCTATTGACATGCTGCTTGAGTACAGTGCGTATGGCAAAACCCTGAGTGAAAGTGCAGAATAGAAAAGAATATGCTTTCCTTCCTTAAGTTTTTACACGAATCCATTAACTGTGAAGAAAATAGTTTTGATTTAGAACTCCTAATTTGAATAAACATATGATTTTAGCATGTTATATCATGCTGTCTGTCTGAACAACATCTTTTTCGTTCCGGAGGAATGAACTGAATGACAGAGGACTAAAGCTATGTGTGTTGCACAGAAATCTTTCAAACTGTGGCAAAATTGCACAGTCTAACAGTTCTCTTCTGTTTGCCATTGGGTGCCTGGCTTCCTTGCTACTGCTGGCACTTTGCTTATGGTTTACAGGCCTGTTTTGATGGGCTTTAATGCCATGAACGGTGCCGGTTTTAGTCAAGTATTCCTGACATCAATATTGTGACTTAAGTACATGATGGCTATAAAATCAATCTATCAGACATTCAGTGAACGGGATGAAGATCCAGTCCTAACATGGTAGACATATGGTGGGAATCCGCTGTTGAGAAGTACAGCATTTAGCATGTCATTGGAAGCTCTAGATGGGATAAGTACTTGGTTTTTCGAGGAGGGAATAGATTAAGGAGTACACAATGAAGAAAAATCTATAGCAGTATATTCAGTTAAAAAGAAAAAAAAAAACAACCAACCAACAAACATTTTCTTAGTATTCAGATCTTTAAACACTGTACTTGTGAGATAATTTGAAGATGTATAAACGTATGTTTGTGAACAGATATATGCATGTAACTCATCCAAACAAATCAAAAGTATCTAAAGCGGAATATCTGAATTCTCCTAAAGTACACCCTCTGTTTCTCCCTGTACTTCATTAAGTACTTAGATGCACATGGTTTCAATTTTCCATTAAAAATTCTCATTTCCATATGATATCAAAGAGTGAGAAGGCTTTAAACTGAAAAATAAACATTCATAGACTGGAAGCCAAAACAATAATTAATGTCAGATGGTTAACTCCAATAAATCATTAGAATAAATTCTGTGAAATTACTGCAACTAAAACTGTCCTTTTGATACTCCAAGACATTTTGTGTTAGTATTAAAGAACAAAATTTAACCTATTTAATAGCAAACCCTCTCACCCCAAAACACAGACTTTGCAATAAACTTGATAATGTAATAATGTAAGTGTTTCATATTTGGCCAAATTTTACAAGTTTAAATTAATTTTTTCCTTCTTTAAAGGTTTTTGGGGTATGATGATTTAAACATTAGAAGTGGTTTTACCCAAGGAAGCCTTCAAAATCAGGGTAGTAGTATTTGCTCTGTTTTTGCCAGATGATACTTTTTTGAAGTACAAATGTTGAGGTTTCCTAGGGTTCACTACAACAGTACAGACATGGAAGTTCATGTGAAAATGGATGAGTTGGTTTCCCTGCCTAAAAAGGGATCCTTGCACCTGTATTTGGATGATTACAGGTAGAGCTCACCGGCTCTAATTGTACAGTAAATACCATTTCCCAGACCCTAATGGTAGACAGACTACTTAGGAGACGCCAGTCTGTGATTTAGCTGTCGCCAGTCACCCCATGTTTTTTGTGAGGCTAGTTGTGATGATGACATAGTTAAACCCAACTGAAAGCAAATCTTTGTAGAAATTGCAATTTTTAATTTGTAAAAAATCAGATGTTTGAGTTTAGGAGTTATATAATGAAATAGTTTAACTGTTTCTGTTGCAATTAATTATTTCGTTTTTAAAAAGTATACCCAGATCTCATGGATGTGAGTGTAATTGTAGCCGAAAGATCAAAGCCTGGGTAGCTGAGTGATGTTCCAGAAGAGAATTTACCACATAGCCATTTTCAGTACAGTTTCTGCCTCCTGCTGTTCCTATTTTCCCTCAAGCTAGCCATTGACTACCCCCTGTGCATCCCTGCTCGTAAAAAATGATTGAGGAAGTATTTGTCATGTATTTATGAGTGGGAAACATTGTGTGATAGGGAAAGGCATCTACTAGAACCAGAAAGATTGCCATTTTCTTTTCATTCAGCCACTCTGCCACAGCTTTAAATCCTCTGTTTATGCAACATAGCTTTTATATTTAAGAGTGGAATAAATGTTTTCTATGAAGGATGCTAACGGTAGGCTTTTGTCATTTGTGTGGTGCAAGCAGATGTAAATGATTAGAATATATTTTACTGTTAGATGCCAGTTAGTTTCTGATTTTTGGTATTATTTTGAGGGGTAGAGGTTGGTGTTTGAAATGCAAGCCACATTTAGACCAGTTGTTCAACTTAAAAAACTTTATTTCTGATCTTAATTCATAATATTGCTGTAACAAAACTAAGGTTAATGCAGGAAATGCTCAGCAGTAAAATGTTTTTGTAAGACTTTTACAACTGTAAAAGTGTTTAAAACGGCAAAGGAGAGGAGAGGCTTTTTGATTGTGGGTAGAGAGGAAAACTGAAATTGTCTTTGTTTTAATGGGTCACTCTTTCAGAATTAATGAGAGTTGTAATTGTTCGTTAAAACACACATTTAAGTGCTAACATGTTATTTTTCAATCCAAGAGAAGATGGAAACACTGTGAAAGATAGGACTATGGTGTGTTTGAGTAGGTGTATTGACCTTTTGAAAGATGCAAAAACTGGAGTGGCTCCAAGCAGTTACTTGCTGGTTTTAACAATGTTGAATTAGTCATTCAGTTGATTTATGATTAAGACCTAGCCCCTGAAGAGAAGCTGACATGGCAGCTGTGTTAGTCGCACTTGTGTTATGATCAGATGACAGTAATCCTGATGTTGTATGGGGGAATCCACTGAAATCATTCTTGCTATATATTGCAGTGCTCTAAATGGATACTTAAGCCCTTTCTAAAATAGTTCTTATTGATGCTTATATGCATGTGTAGTACCTTAACATGGTATACATGTATTTGAGTTTTACCATGGAAGTATTCTAAATAAGCCTATTAATTTTAAGGTAAAACTACTTTCTGAGTTACAGAATGTCATGTAAATCCAGGACATGACATTTATCAGCCCTTCACCTAATTAAAGGTTTACATTTGAGTTTTGCTAAAGAGGCTGCTTTTAGTCATAATATGGATTCCAATTATGAAATATATTGAGCTAATAAATGAGTGGATGTAGTGGACTATGTTTAGCATACCGTTTGGTTCATCATAGACTGGTCTTTTGACTCAACTTCAGGTCTAAATAAGTTATTTTTTTTTTCGCCCTAAGCATAGACTTTAAATAACTGATTATGCTGCTAAAGGTTTTCTAATACCTATAGCATCATAACTAAGTCGTCTGAGACTTGATGCCCATTTTTTAGACATTGTTTTCATTTAGACTTGGTGAGTATCCAAATGCATGTTAAAGTTATTTTTGAGGGATTGTTTCTCAAGATGTTACGGTAGACATTCTGTTAACAAAAGTAAGTTGGGTGTTGATGGGATAGGCTACCTCTCTTGAAGTATCTCTTACTCCTGTCTGTTTAGAAGGGTGGCATACACGTCGTAATAGCTAACATTTTTCTTATTAATTTTTATAGCGTTTTTAATGTTCCTAAGCTAGAAGGGCCATAATTAGGTCAGATGAAAGGTCTATCTTTTCTGCTATCCTGTTTCTGACAGGCCGCTAACAGATGTCCAGGGAAGATTATAGAAATAGATTAAGCAAACAGAGTGCATGCATCCACTGCTTGCAATCTGTTATTGTAGAACTGACTAAGCCAGATATGATCTATTTGTAGCTAATAATTTTTTGACTAATTTTTTATTCTATGAATTTAGGCATTGACCTTTTGAACCCAAGTATACTTTTGGCATCCCAATATCGTGGGGCAGGGACTTCTACAGTTTAACTATGTGCTATGTGGAGAAGTATTTCCTTATGCTTGTTTTGGATCTGCCACATCATAATTTCATTTGATGCTCCTTAGATCTTGTAGTATGAGAGTGAATAATCCTTTTCTATTCATCTTTTCCATATTGCTTCAGATGTTCCAAATATTAAAAAAAGAGGAGGGAGGGGGGAATCTGACATGAAGAGAGAAATATCAAGGGAAAAGTACAAGGAAAACTTAATAGGCTTGAGTATGAATTAATCTACTTCACTCAATCTTTCACGTTGAAACTATTTTGGATAGAAAGTTATTATCTGGTGGTAAATGGAGACTTGGTGGTTCTGGTTGTATTTCTTCAGTGGGTACGTGCCCAGTGGTAGAAGAGATCTGACAGTTGAGTGTTCACCATCTTAGCAAAAAGGGCAAGGCAATGTCATATGCTGGTAGAGCAAGAGGATGATGACAGGAGAAGAAATGCTATCCAGAAGATGTTTGTGGCTTCAATACGCCTGTTAAAAACAAGAAGAGAAAACTTAAAAGAAACTCAATAACAAAAAACTCTTATGCTCCCAAACATCCCCTTCCATCCTTAAATAACAGGTGATTTTAGAGAAGTCCTGGAGTTGCTATTTTTGTACAGACTTTTCTTAAATTGATTAGCAGTAAATATTTGATCTCTATGTAAAAAAAAAAAAAAAAAAAAAACCCAAAAGAGTTGAAAGTACTTCCTTAGCGTTTTATCTGCATTTTGATTTGAGACCTTTCAAAAAGACATTTAAAAAACCAAAATAAATAAAGATTAATGGAAAGGGTAATATTAGTGCGACATACCGTGAAGCAAAACATGTCCCACAGAAACACAACCTTCTTTCACTGTCCAAGTTTCAGCCCTTTCCAAATACTGTCTGGAGTAGATGAACTTTGCAAATTTTGCTAAAAAAAAAGAAATAAATTTCACTTGGACCAAATACCTAAAAATCATTCCTCTTCTAAAAGGATGGATGCTGCTCTTAATTTAATATACTATAGATCTATCAGTCATGGATGTTTAGGCAGATAAACCTTACTCTTATAAATATATTTGAGAATGTATTTGACATAGAATTCTTTTAATCCTGAGTTGTAATGCCATTGTAGTATTGAGATGTTTTCTTGATGTAGCTGCTTAATGATTTTAAGGCTGTCTTCTATGCTGACAGATTTGGAAAATTATAACTTTTTTAATATGTTACACTTCTTGTCCCTGCCTTACAAGTGATTTTTTTAAAGCATTAAAATATGATTTATGTTATCTGTGTATAAATGGAGTTTTGCGCACGGACATTGTGAAGTGAGGTACTCAAAGTTACCAAGATCCAGAATTTAGACTTCCTGTTGCACCTTTACTCCCTGATGGAGAGAGAGCACTGCACAGCTCAGGTTGTTTTAACTAGAGGATGGCATATGCTCTCCATCGAGCACTGACTGTAGGAGGGCATAGTGCATGCTGTTTGCTTAATCAACAGTCTATATGGTATCTTACACAAATTAATGAATACAGATTGATTTATCATCCGTCAACCAACCTAATGGCAGTCTCTTTTCTTTCCAGCACCTTTGCCTGATATTGGCAGTTGAGTTCTTGTAGTTTTACCAATTTCAGTTACTTTTCATTCAATTGTTCTGTGTATCCCAAACTTCTTTCCCCATCCTTCTCCTAGCTAACATGTTCTCCGTGGGTCTTTGGCAGATTGTCTCTCCCTCTACTTTGATTTCATCCCATTCTTGCTGGCTTAGTTCCAGTTCAGTCCTTTAGTCTGGATGATTTCTTTCACCAGACTTCCTGCTTTGCTTTCCTTTCCTTTGCTTTGCCTCCTCCTCTGGAGTCCCCATCCCTTTGAATGTGAATGCATATTGTTTGGGTAACAGCAGGTACTGCGGACGTGTCTGCATGGGTCCACATGGGTCCCTGCTCTCAGCTCTGGTGTATTACCTCACCCCAGACACAAACAAACCTTCCAGGAGAAGTCTAGCTTCACTCCAGTGCTCCACTTGCAGGCAGGTGTTGTGGATTATAGAAAAACATTAAATAACAGAGACTTTTCAATGTTAAATTGGAGCAGTTTTGCTACTGAGAACATGAATTTCTGCTTTGGATGGACTTTTGCACAAGTGTGATGGTATATTACTGATACAGAGTTTAATCTATCCCAAATGTTAAGTTTTGGCTCCTAAGCGTAGGACAGTGAATTTTTTTTGAATAAAAAAAATGTTTCTGGGATGTTTTGAAAATGAGCAATGCCGTATGGTGAAGTTGTTTTCAAAAATTTCAGTCCGCCTCGTTACAACATGGCCCTTAGACATAGCTGCAGTGTAGGTTGCAAAGTCAGGCAATAAGGCCTCAGTAATTTAGTTATGATACATTGAGTCTTGAAACTGGTAAAAGGTGAGGGGGGATGGTGGTGCAGAGGTGGAGGATCAGAACCTCCTGGTTTTTGGGAAGGCTTATTCTGGGCAGATAAAGGTAGCTTTGAGCTATTCTTACAACACTTTAAAGGCTGCAGGCTGTAGAAAGCAGGATGACCCGTGCTAAAGAACAGTTTCTGCAGTCTTGTGAGTGTTACGTGACAGCCCAGCATGCCACAACACCAGACACCAGCCCAACACAACACAACCATAGCCCAGTGAGCCTCTCAGCATTCTCTGAGAGCATCTGTGGGTGTCAAGCTGATTATACTATCAGAGTAACGCAAAAGAACTATGTTAACGCTTCGTATTGGTAAGGCTGCAGAGTGAAAGCAGCTATAAGTAACTTTTCAACTTTGCTATTTATGACCTCTGTCTTACCAGCAGCATGTCATACCAAACCTACTTTTGAACAATTCAGCTTTGCTTCCCATCTTCTGTTCCTTTGCTTCTTCTCCCTCCAGATGCTCTTCTTGGTGTTTTTACTTTTTGTGGCCATTGTGATCATAATTTCTGAGCTGTTGATAGGTACTTCTGTGGGTGCAGTTGTAACATTGAACAATCACAGCTTCAAATTTGGATGCTCCAACAGTTTTATAGTCAACTTGTAGTCTTATGAATTGTTACCTGCTAACAACACTTCTTTTTAATCTACCATGGCAGTTCAGAGAATCAAGTAATTTGTGGGATATTTTATTTAAACACCTGGATTTTCATAGGCAAAATCTAAAGCAGTAGATGCTAGCTTTCAGCAAACAAAATCTTAACTACTTGTAACGTTATCCAGACCTGCACAGGGTAAGAAGGGACTTCTTTATTTGTATATACTGTCTGAACACTTCGGAAACTTTGTTTATTCCTGATCTTCATTGGAATGGCCACTTTTCAGTAAATATTTTTGCCACCTTCATAAACACGTGCTACTTAAGATACACAGTACTAGGGGAGAGAATAATGTGCCACTAGATTTCAAGTCAATTAATTACACAACTTTACTGCATTCAGTGTATAGATAACATGAGCAGTGAAGAGGGGGACTTCCACAGAAAAATGGTATGTGGTGACATTGTCAATGACAATGAGGTAAACTCGTTGCAAAGTCATTGCCATGGGAGGTGTTCCTGACTCTGGAGGCATCCTGAGGTACAACAAAGCTGCTTTGTAAACTTCAGTCTTTTTAAAACTGAAGAATGGTAAAACTGCTCTGAAACAAACCTGACATGCAGAAATATGTCTGAATATAGATTTCATTACTGCATATGGATATGGAGAAAGCAGAGACCAGTAAATAACTGTTTTTCTTTCTTCCCAGTATGGGCTGTACAAAGGGCTTACTTCAGTTTTCTGATGATTACTTACCACTGTTTGGGAAGCTTGTGCCTAGTGCTTCAGTTTTCCTTATGATTTTCCTAAAAGTGAAATAATAAAATGTTTTTGGGAAACGCTCTCTACTTTAAAATCAAGTTATCTAATAATATTTATACTGTCTGCTAATTGCAAGGTTTTTTCTGGAATTGTATCCGTGATTTAGCTCCTGAATAGTGCCTGGAAAGAAACTATGTGTTCTGTCAGTCCTCTTTTCAAAGGATTTCCCAATGCACTTGGAGTGATTTAAGTTTGTTGTATGTCGTCATGACCCTTCACTGAGTGTTGCTGCTGCAGGCTTAGTTGGCTCAGCACTGTGCTGCTTGTTTACCTGAATGCAGATTTCTGATTCTCTGAATCAACTCTTTAGAACAATTCCCTTATTTCTTGTAGGTTAGAGCATAGCTTTTGACAATATATAGTTTTATATCATTTTTTACGATATTAGTTATTAGATTTACTGACAGCTAAAGGAGTTTGGGGTATTTTCAGTAGCTTGGTATCTTTTCTGATACGCTAAAATAAGATTTTTAGCTTCAGAGGGTCTTATCTTGCTTTCTATGGCTTATGTTTTTAGATTCAGGCTAGCTTCTATTTTGGAGAATAGGCATTTCTCTGTTATAGGACTCCAAGCCAGTGGAGTCTTAAACTCTGAAATGGAGTAAGTGAAGGAGAAACAATGTTTTTCTCATTTGTCTTTGTTAAAGAATTGAAGAGAGGGGAAGGGTAAGCAACTTAAGAACCCAGCTTTTATATTGAGGACCAGATTCTGTAAGTTATAGTATGCTGCAGTCCGGGGTTGTTAGTCCTGAGGATCATCAACACAATCCCATCAAGAGGTAATGGGGGATTGTGGAGGAGACTAGGGTGCTAACCACCATATCAGTGCTGTTGTCTCTCTACAGTAGCCGTTACCTCAGATACAGATCTCAAATTCTACTTCAGTAGTGTTTTCACTCTTACTCATTTTAAAGTAGTTTACATGTAGGCCTGTAGATGTTTGTGTCAAAATCCCTTTCACATTTTGAGTTCCTGATGAGAAACATCATTACTAATGAGGAAGTAGAACACTTTGGGTTCCCTTACTCTTTTGTGTCGTGCCTATTACAAGCACAGCCACCTTCACTGCAGTGATTTTTTGGATGTAATAATATTACCGAGAAAAAGAAAAGGAAGAAAGGTGAAATAGTCTCCTCAATTAAATTTCCAGGGATGAAGATTATTCTTTGATTGAGAATGAGCGTCTAAATCTACTTGGAGAAGATGAGCTCTTTCTGCTGCATTTTTCTATTTTTTTTGTTGACTCACAAAAATATTTTATATCTTCTTTGTAATGAAAGTTACAAAGATCCAGTTACACTTCTCTCATTACAGTTAAAATGCTATCTGCTAATATACTGTAGCTGAATCAAGTTCCCTTGTTCTGTGTATTTGAACCTCAGGAGAATTTGACAGAGAAAGGGGCTAGAGAATGATCTACATATGCCATGGTTTAGTTCATGAGCTCAAAGAATAACTTGAATTTGTCCCATTAATGAGCAGGTCTTAAAGGTAGGATTTTTTCTTTTTAAATAAAGGAGGGTTTTGCCCCCTTTTTTGCTTTACAAATCAGCTAATAGAGATTTATGCAAGACACTATTCTTGATAGTAGTTGTTTATTCTCAACTTACTGTATATTATTTAATATTACATATTAATTTATTGAGCCCTGTACCTTTCAGAGTGAATGAGCATTGTTAGCCTGTCTTTGTCAACTAGACAACATAGAAACAGAAGTTGTGCACAGTCCATTAAAAAAATAAATTACTTTTTCAAATCAAGAGGAAAATAGATACTACAGGTACGTGTCCCCAGCTTTTTAACATATATTGGGTTGTTGTTATTACATCTGACGTGGCATTTAAAAACCACATTATTTTTTTGTGCCTCCTATTGAGAATTTGGAAGAGGGGAGGAAGGCTATTGAGTGACTGTAGAGAGGTGAGTGGCTGTGGTCTCACTTGGTGCAATGGGAGCCGTGTGAGTAGCTCCTTCTCTGTGTTAGGATCTGATACCTCCTCGCTGCTTGTAACCAGTGGGTTTTGAGGAAATTGTCTTTCATTCTTATGGTAGGTGCATCAACAGCTGTAATAACTGGAGGATGAGCCTTCATTTTAGAATTTTTTGTAAACATAATAATACTGTCTCCTATTCTGAAATAACAAGAGAATTACTTGTATTGCTTTTGCAGGAACATCTGTATGGGGATATTTGAACTGGGCATTGCAGTCAGCATCACTGTAACAGCATCTCTTAAACAATGTCCAAATCAGTAATGAGTCCAAATGCTTTCATGATCTGTTACTCAATATTGGTGCATCTGATCTGCAGACTAGTACAAATACGCACTCTAAAATTCTGCTTGTTGAATTTGTCTGAATCATGTCTTGAAACATTTCTTTCTATTACATGCTACAGAGTTCCTTTAATCTCTTTAAATTCTTATAGTTAAAGTTAATTTTATTTCACCTACCATTCTTTATCTCACTGCAGTTGATATTTGAAATATTTATGGGGTCTGGGAACAGTGCTCATCTTGAAATTGTTCTTCATGAATGGTCTGCGGCATCTCCATTCTCTGAGGGAATATTTTATGGATTATTGTTCTGTTTTCTGCAAATAGGGGCTAAATGAGAACATCAGCCAATCAAAAATAATTTATTATAAATAGAAGAATGTAGAAGAAGGAAGATTCTTTTACACAAAAAGTATAGGCTGCTGTGGCTTTGGCAATCATTTTTCAAGTCGACTTTTGCTCTGAAGTAAATTCTTTGTTTCACAACTGATAGATACATTTTTCATTGATTATTTTGAAAATTTTTGGTTTTTAAAATAGTTTTCCTTTAAATTTTATGGTTATTTACATTAATTTTATGTCTTTTGAGTATGTGGAAATATGTTTTCATTTAACTGCTTGTTTTTCCCAATAAAGGTTACTTACCTTCTAAAGTTTTGGCAGGGTATTTTATTTTCACAACTTGAGTTTCTTGTAATGACTAATGTTCAAATGTTGATAATCACTAGTTTTACAATGCATAGAACTATGTATTCTTGTTTTGAAACCAGGAATAGATGCTTCTTTGTGTTTAGGTTAGAGATGAAAGTTTGTAGGTTATATATGTTTAAAGGAAGAACTGCCAAATGAGATGTTTGGTGTAAGTATCCTTTGTTACTAATGCATGACCTTAATTGTTAATTGGAGAGAAGTTAAATAAAATAATGTTTGGGATTTACTGTGCTCTGGCAGTAGTTTCTAAAGCTTAAAAGAGATGTTTAGAAGATAAACATTTGAAAGAGTAAGTGCATGTGCTGGTTTTGTACTTCATTGGGTTGATCAATGCAAATGCATTGTTCACTGTATATCATCTCACTCTTGTTCTCATGCACTTGCACAGCATTACAGTTCTGGAGAGAGAATGTATTTAAATCCAAACAAACGTCTTTTATTAAAAAAAGATAAATGCTTACACCTAATACATTGAAAACCTGCACAGTGTTGTCAATCTAAAACATGTGATGGTCCTTCCAGCTTATGTTTTATTTCAGAGGCTCATTAAATCCATACCTGTTTTTATTTAACAAAATCTTTATGTCCCAGGATACTCAGATTAATGAAGTGTGCGTGCATGTGCATGCGTCTTCAGTTTTCTGTAGGATTTTTTAAATTATTATTATTATTATGTAAAAATAACTTCATGGAGGGTAAATGTTTGTCTTTGGCTCCCTCTATCTGCCTCTCTCTGCTTGACTTTGTGAATTAATCTTTTTTGTAACTCGATCCATCAGATAGATTGAAATCAGCAGATAAGATAGCTGAAAGTATTCCATATGGGCATTTGGTTAAATAAATAAATACATGCTAAAGAGGCATGGGGGACTAGTAAGGAATTTAATTATTCAAGCTTAAAAATACAAGGTTGATGTGTTTGTGCTTAGACAGTGTATCTCTGAAATATTTTCCCATTCCAGTCAAAATCTAATTTCTGTAGTAGGTTTTCCATAAAGATACAGCTGTATGCTCAATGTATATTAAACAGAAACATGGTGTTAGCTGCCTGTCTTGCAGTGGTGTGTGGTTGCGTCATAGCCTTTTGTTTCTGATTTCTAGTTATGTTAGTGCCCTATTAACATAGAAGGTAACTAGATTGTTCTAGTAGTGACTTATGACAAACAGAAATGATTTGATATGCTAAAGCTATTTCTGACAGAAGATATAAAGTTTTGACAAACATGCATGGCACAGCAAGTGTCCAATTCTAAAGAGCAAAATAAATGCAAACCACCATTATGGGGAACACAAACAGCCTGAAAGCAAGTTATCAGTAAGCAAATAATTGTTGAACTGTTATGAATGGAATAGGATGTTGAAATAGGGCATGATTGGCTGATGTTACATATGTCCTTGATTACCTTCCTTGTGCTTTTATCCTAATAAGTGACATTCTTTGTATTCCCTTGGATGGCTAGACAGTCTGACACTGAAGAAGAATAAATATTGCATGTGGTACACATTAAGCTGTCATCTAGGACAGCATTTATAAAAAGTAACTAGAAAAATTCATAAGAAATTCTGCAGTGCTACAGTTTCCTGGCTCCAGTCATAATTGTCAAAGTTCTTGACATATTCAGGTCTTCTGAAATGATTTGGGTTTACAGCTACTTGGTGTATGAATACTTATTAAGGATTCATTTTCTCTAATGATGCAGACTCTTAATGTTAGTTCTAAAAATGTTGTATTTTCATTAAAGGCCATGTAGTTAAAAAAAAAAATAAATACAAGTGTGGTGTATGTAACTAGTCCTCTTGCAGAACTCAGAAGCAGGAGATGTATGCATATAAAAGAAAAGTAACCGTTAAATTTAAAATGCTGCCTGTGAATCTTGGTGGAAAATCCATTATAACCATTATTGTTACTATTATTCTACTTTGGAAAGGGACCTATTTTTTTGTGTAAAATATCACTTTTCTGGTTTTTTTTTTCCCTGACTTGAAATTAAGACTCAAAAGCAACATAGCAGGATATCATCATCTCTGCAAGCGCAGTGGAGAAAAACCCTTTTGAACTATGTAAGCTGATGAGTTAGTGTTTGAATGGTAATTATTTTAATCTTGAATTTTGAGAAGAGGGAAGTGTGGTAGTTACGTTCTTCATACTCTTAAGTCTCTGAATTTCTTATGATGACTTGTGTTGACCAAGAAATATTCAGTTGCTCCTTTTTCTTTCCATGTATTTTTGTATTAACACAATACCATGATACTCTCTGGAGTTTGACAGAAAATTTCACTGTAAATATTTTAAAGGCTTCTTACAGCTGCATTACTGAGCGTGTCAGTGGAACTTTCTCACTCTGTACTGTATTCATGGTATCATCTGGTTTTGCTGCAGCCCTCTTCCATTTGTGGATACATGTCTCTCCCTTTGTGATGGTATTGTCTGACTCATGATGACATTATTATTATTATTATTATACTGAATTAAGAATACCTCATAAGGAAAAATTGCCTGTTACCACCTCATCAAGTTACCTGAGGACTAACAGAATTTTATAGGTGACATTGTGGTTATTCTCATCCCTTTTCCAAGTAGTCTGTAACTTACAAGACCTCATTGTGAGTAGCTTGGAATGGGAAAATAGAACCACTGGCTCTTTCATAAATTTGCATTTGATGATAATTGAGAAGCCTTAAGACAATTCTTAGAACAGGGTTGGAAAAATATCTGTTCCCAAGAATACATAAAGCTGAGACACCTGTTTAGGTTGAAGAAAGTTTTTTCCAAGTATAACACTGCTGAAATGTTACAGGTAACTGTTAACTCTGTAGACCACTACAGAGCACAAAATATTTGCCCAACTGGTAAATTGAACTGTAAGTCCCACTGTGGGAAATTGCTTTGCTGTGCTCCAAACAGCAGTTATCTTAGTAATTGTACCTGAATTCTTTTGTGGCTAATAGACAGTTGATGTCCTTCTTACCATGACAGAATTATTTTATTGCAATATTATTAATTGTAAGAATTTCAGGGAGGATGTGTTTGTGTAGTTTAAAATGGGCTGAGTATGATTTTTAATTGGTGCTCTGAGAGTACTGGTTTTTGAGTTGGGAATGTGCATAACCCTGCATTTCACATTCTAAACCGGCGCTCACAACAAGGAGCTTATCAGAGCAAATTGTCTAGTCCATCCCCTTCCTCACTCAAAACCTAATGACCCTTTATCATCATGGTTTAGATTGCTGGACACAGATGTGAGAAAATACAAGTAATCTACAGGTAACTACAGTAGCTGCACTGATGTTCTCAGAGAACTGACTGCTGAGAAGATAAAAAGCTTCCCACAGAGCCTGTGACTTTCCAGCAGCAAAGCACATCATGAGCTCATACATGAAGTTTTATTTGCTGAAGATTCACAATAAGATGCATTAGGACATTCAGCAGGGTCCCTTCTTAGATGAGCACAAGAATTCAGTGAGGTTGTTAGTTGATGCTCAAAGTGCATGGCTTCACACTAAAACCAGAAAGTCCAACAATGCCAATAATGTTTCTTTTAGAGAACATCACAAACCACAGTTGTAATATGATATTGATGTTAACGTAGTTTATTCCTTGGTAGTAAATGCTCTTAATGCTGTTGGACCTTTTTCTTCTTGTTATGGAAAGTATTCAGGTGGGAAACAAATGTTCTTTAGGAAATAAAAAACCTGGTTGTTGAAATACAGAGTTAGCAGTACATGCAAAATATGAAGGTAGAAGTAAAGTCTTACATGAAAAGACTTGCATATGATTAATTACTGTCTTTTCTCTCAGCATTTTTTGTTGTAATCATGAAGTAGGTCTAAAAATCTCTGTGTATGTCACTGGATACTTTACCAAGGAATGGGAAGAACATAAAATATTTTTCAGATAAATTTCATGTTGCATTAAGGTTGATAAGGTAATGATCTTGTTTACTGTTTTTTAGAATATTTTTTTGTAATTCAAGAAGCTGCTGTAATACAGTTTTTATTTTTAGTCAGTCAGTAAGGTTGAAATGTATCTATTAAACCAGATGGGAACGATCAATGTGAACCAGTCTGTCTGCACTTTCATTCTCTTCTAAAGTAACCCAAGTATAAACACAGTTACTTATGTAGAAAAATGAATTTGAATGCTGAAATGCTTTCCCCTCCCTCTTTTTTTTAAAAATAGTCTTCTAAGTTTTGGTTTTGTGAGGAGAGAGATAACATGGCATGAGAGGTACAGGTCCTCTACAAATGAGGATCCACAGAGGGTGGTATTAATTATTAAGCAGGCAGTAAGCATTACTGTGGTGATCTTTACAGAAACTGCCAAACAAAAACCGTGAACAACCTCCTCCTACCCAGAAAGAAACAAAATGTAAATCCTACAAACAACTTCCACCCTCCTCTGGTAGTGCAGATGAGACAAACTAATGTCTGGTTTTTAAGTCCTTCCACCCTCTTTGATCACCCTCAGGGAGGAACATGTTTCTGTGTTCTGTTATTGGTCCTGGGGAGTTGCTCCATCAGGATTCAGTGCTGCTGCTGCTGCTGGTGGACCCTTGAGCAAGAGCAGGCAGGGCTGGCTGTGAGGCTGTGGCTCTTAAGCTGAGCCAGTGACCATAGCAGCAGCCTCCTTAATTTTCTCTTCTGTTGTTGATCCTTCATGAGAGGAAACTACAAGACACTGAAAACTATATCCAGTTTGCTCTTCGTCGTTGCCATTTGCCTTTCTTCCACTTTTTGATGCCTATTTTCCAGCTTATGCTGACCTAAATGGTAAGAAGCAGAACTTCATACTGCAGATCCCAGTAGACGCTTTCTAATGAATTAATTTCAGTGATTACATATACCTTCTGCTGCATGGTAAAGAGTTGCAGAAATATTTTTCTCTTTTCTACTAGCAAATAGGAGCTACAGGAAAAGATGCATGTACTCTTGTTCTATTTTGTCTATTGATTGAGGGAGACAAAAGAAGTAAGGGGTTATAGACATTGTAAGATTGATTCCCTCCTTTATTTAATCTTGAGATTAATTATAATGAAATCTATTTACAAATTGCAGAAAACACTTGATATATCCTTTTAATGTTATATACTGTTTCATATTTCGTAGTGGCTTTAATTCTCAACTACAGTAGACATGCAGAAAAAAACCCAGAAAAAATGTTGGCTGTTTCAAAGTTTTGTTTGAGCTTTTTAAACTGAGTGATTAGCAGAAATAATGACCCTGTCAGCCTTAATCACATTAAAATGTGGTTAACATCATTTAATTTTTTCCACTTAATATGCGAAAATTTCCAGTAGATTTGCAGTGAAGGCCATTGAAATTCCATTAGAACAAGAATAAAAATTTCAGGCATCATTTATTCAGAGAAGGAATAAAGGTCTCGACTGAAAACTGCTGAATCTTTCTATTAGGGAAACTATGAATCATTGCATCGAGCAGTACCTTCAGCTTCTACAGTACTGATCTGGGTTGCTTCTGAATGAATGGAATGCATTTGTAGTGTGGTGCTTTTCTGGAAATTGCAACATATAAGTTTTGCACAAATTCAGTAAGTGTTTTCCCCATAAAAGATTATTATGTAGCATTTTATAACTGCTGTAGAGCTGGGGAAATAGTTCTGGTTTAGGCATCTCTTCACTGTGAAGTTCCATACTTTGCATTATTTTCATTAAAACATTTAAAAATGTATCCTCTTTCTGATTGATGTGTAATGTATAGTTGTGGTTTCTTTGTGGTTAATAGTAAAATGAGGACATGTACAACTATGACTAGATATTAAATCAAGTCTCCTGCACGCTTGGCATTTCTTGTTGCATGCTTCACAGGTATGTACCAAAAGTACAGCATACAATAACTATATGAATATGCTAGAGAAACTATCGACTGCATCTATTTCTGAGAGAAATTTCTAGGAAAGTTGCAACATTTGTTAGCTTTACTGGGTTTCAGTCTGCTCTAAGTTCCCACTTTTTGTCCTTTGCCTGTGTAATGAGAAGATTTCATCTGATAAGTGTAGGCACTAGAACATCAGCTGTATGTTCTGTGCTTTTCTAGACTGTACTGAAAGGACTCTTATTGAATAGTTCTTCAAAACAACTATGACTGTATGTGTATGATAATGTGTTCTTTATTGAATTGTCCTTGTGAACAAAATGATGGAGCCTAGTTCATTTAAGCTTATTGCATAATTACTTTGTCCTCTTTCTAGTGGGAAAAATCATTAAAGTGCATTGGATTTGTGCAGAACACAAATTTTAAAATTTCAGTAGTTTTATGATTAATTTTTTAAACAGAATGTACAATGGTAAATATTTAATGCGGTGCTAAATACTGTGAGTTACACAGTGGCCAAGGAATTTTTCTTTCAAATAGCTGTTACTAAACTTAAGAATTGAGCAGGCGTAACACGAATTTCGAAGTGCCTCTGATCCAAATGCACCTCTGTATGTTGAGGAATGAAGGAAACTGAGCAGAAGTGGATCCCTGGCCAGAACCAGAACTATTGACCCCACAAATGAGATAAAAGGAAGTGGGAGCATGAGAGTGACCAAAAGCTAGTGTAGGAGGGAGGTGCAAATCAAATTAAGAACTGTAAGTTTTGAGTGGTGGCATTTGGAAGCATCTTGCTGAAGAGCTGTCGGACCAGGATAGAAAGCTTTGGAAACTGGAGAACAACACTGGGAAAGGAAAACAGAGTGAGCAAGAGAATGCAAAGAACTGTCAGGTGGGAAAGTGGCTGTGTATTAGGAAGATGCATCAGAAGAGACTGTACTCTCTAGATTTTTCTCCTTAGAAAGCAAAGCATGAAATTCAGAGTTACTATGTCTATTTATTTTTCTGCTTTTAGCAAGTATCTGTGACATCATCTAGCAGAACACCTTACCTCTCCCCAGCTTTAGTCTGTTGGGGGCAAAAACTCCCTGTGTAACTGTTAGCTCAAAGACAGTTTGTGTGATGGTAGGTAATGAGTATGTTTGGTCTAGAATTCAACATGTTTATTGGTTGGTTTTTTTTAGACATTAGGAAATTGCAGCTATGTTGTGTCTTGATGTTGTAATGCAAAATACTTCAAAATCAGAAAATGATGGAATGAAGTTTGCCAATGCATTTCAAAATCCACGTCCTGCAGCAAAGGGCTGTTAGGCTCACAGGTGAGCAAACAGCTCCCTTTCCTTTACAGCCAACCTTGTCTTGCTCCATGCAAAGGACAAGCTTGCTTTTGAGGATGCAGTAGGGCTGGGTAGGATAGGAGACTTCTGATAATGGGATGCCCTTCCTCTGGAGCAAAACTTGATACTGACATGGAACTGGAGGAGGACAAGGGGCAGCTTTATGTTAAAGGCATTTTACGTGCATGGAGATTTGGTGATGGAGAACTGGATTTTATTTTTGTCTTTTAGATTTGTTTGTGATGCCAAGTAAGAAAATTCCAATAAAATTGTCACACATTTTAAAATAATCATGTGCTTAATTGTATTCATTTGACCAGGTAGGATAATGAAGTCCAGTGTTCTCCTTAGTGCTGCTTTTAAAATGTGTACCTTGCCCAAATTTTGAAATTACTTCTGGCAAGCTGTGATACAAGTACTGCAGCCACCTCTTCTGCCTTGCCCATGCTCTCCTAATGTGTGGTACTGGTAACTATACATGATATTATGGACTAATTCTGACTTTGGTCACATTTTATTTTCTAAGAGCAGAGCTCCTGGAGTCTAATTTTCCAAGAGTTTGTCTTGTTTCCTTACAATAGTGATTCCTAATTTTTACTCATTCTTTAAAAAGCAGTGTCATGGTGCACTGAACAGCAGGTAGCATCATGTTCTGTGGCTTGGGAGGACTTTTTGCATGATGATCACTCTGCTAGCCAAGTCTAGCCAAGTTGAATATGTCATGGTTTTCGTCAAGCTTTTTGCCCAGGGTTGAGTTCTTCATCCCTTTTGCCCAGAGGAGGCATTGGTTTTTACAAAATGTGTTGTAGGAACCTGATTTGTAGGAGACTGAGACTTCTTTGTCCCCCTTTTGCATTTCTGCATAGCCTTTATGCACTTCTGAATTCACAAAGTGTAGTGCTTTCTTGTAACTATATGGTAATCCCTAAATTACTGTAATCCCTCCTCTGCATTCGTACAGAACCAGTTATTGTTGGTAGCTATGCAGTATAATGACTTTCATAAATTAATTAAGGTGGGGTTTTTTTAATAGCTGATTGTTTTGCGCTTAGTTTTGAGAGGCTATTCACAAAACCTCTCTGCCACCTTGGGTTGAAAATGTTCTGATAATTTCCAGCCTACGTTTTCCATGTCTGTCTTACTTCACTGGTGGTTCTGGCAGCTTTGTCCTGCAGACTAAATAGTATCCTATCTAATTGTTGTTTACCTCCTGTACTTATTTAAAGCAGACATTATCCATTTTCTGTTTGTCTCTGTCCCTTACATGAGGTTCCCATTCCTCTGATTATCTTAGACCTGTTCTGAATTTAGCTGACGACAGCTGCGCATAGTATTCTACATGCTTTCATGAATACCTTATATGCAGACGTAATGCATCCTGTTAAACAAAGGGAAGCATTTCCAGTAGGATCTGTAGATTACATTTGCCTTTTCCCTGTTGCATTGTCTTGGTGGCTTAGAGTTCCTCTGAAAAAGACTAACCCATTGTGATCCTTCTTCTATGTCACTTCGAGTTGATGATGACACTGATGACCTCCCTTGAGGAAAATGTCTCCGGCTCTGGTATTGAACGTAAACTTTGCGTGCAACTAGTGTTTGTGTCGAGGTCATGAATGTATTTAAGCAAGATCAGTCATAAGTTTGATCCTTGTGAAACTTGATTAACAATATCCTTAAACACCAATTAGTTCTCCTGTTGACAGATCCGGTGCATTACTCACTAGTCAGCGTGTACAGATTCACTTCCCCCTCTTTTCCAGCTATATGAGTAGTTTCACACACAGCACACTATCAAATACTTTCTGGATGTATTTCTTCTGCATAGAAAATCATACATCATATCAATGAGAGAATAAATTTATCAGGGCATGCTTTTTTTTTTTTTTAATTTAAACCAAATTACTTGTGTTTACCAATATTATTTTCTTCTTTGACGGTGTTATTGCTTAACCAAACTAGAATAGTATTGTATCTGTTGATGAAGTGACTCTTTGGTGGAAAAGTGGAAAGACTATCATGTCCCAGAATAACTGCCCACTATTATTTTTTTAGTACTTTAACTTTGACTAGGTCTGCTTGTATATTACTACTACTCTTGCTGTTGAGCAGGCCTTTTACAAGCTTCAATTCTGTGGCACTTCTAAAATAAAAGAAGATTCCATTACAGCATTAAAACAGGATTAGTGCTTTTCCTTGGTTACTAAAACTTACAATTCATGTTCTAAAAGA
This sequence comes from Coracias cyanogaster, assembly GCA_033124195.1. Classification (NCBI taxonomy): domain Eukaryota; kingdom Metazoa; phylum Chordata; class Aves; order Coraciiformes; family Coraciidae; genus Coracias; species Coracias cyanogaster. The sequence goes on along the minus strand of JAVSBS010000749.1, from coordinate 17,630 downwards.
GTGTGATTGCTTGAAGCAAATAGTGTTTCTGATGGTAAGAACACATATAGATGCAAGTTGAATAATTCACAACTTCACTATTGCTTTAGGTATTTTTTATTATTTTAGTCTTCATTGCATGATTGGGCAAAGTGTTTTCAGCTACTGTTTTGGATAGAAAGGATGAATGTACAGAAAATAAAAATTTTATAGAGGCTGTTAGAAGTCTAGGGTTTTTTTGCTTGGGAGTTGATTAATGTTTTACATTAATTTTTAATGCCAGTGCACTGTGCGCCATAGGTTTTTTCTTCTTCAGTGTTAACTGTAGATCAGACCACATTTTTAATATAGTATATCCCATGCATATTTGAACTACTTTGAAAAAGTGAAATGATGTGATGTTTAGCTACAGAGAAATGTCAAAAACAATGCATTTATATGATATGAAAGATTTGTAAGTGCAAGCTAGCAATTGATAGTAATATTATAATTAGCTCTTTATACAGCCTGTTTTTTATTCATGAACATTTTCATTTATGTTGACAACTATCATGTATAAAACCACACATGGAGCCTTTTTCTCTACTCAGAAGAAACTGAACACACAGTAGTAGTATGGGTTTGGGCTTATGTTCTGACTTCCTTTTGAAAAATGGGTTCTGGGCCAAGTCATAAAAATTACAGTAGCTTGCATTTTAGGTTTGGCTTTTTGATCCTGCTGTTGTTAGAGCTAGTGTCTGTAAGGGTAAAACACCACAGGGCACTGTAACTTCCTAAGGTGGAGCTTCTTTTCAGTCGAGTAATTTTTTGTTGTTAAAATTGCTGAGGGTGTTGAATACATCCTAATTCTGTAATCTATAAGAAAATGAAAATATGTGAACTAGTAGTTTTATAATAAATTTTAGTTTTGTGTTTGCAAACACATGCTTTGTACGTGCCCACTCGCAGGAGTATTTATTTCTGACATAAATTTACTTTGTCATTGCATTTTCAGCCATAAAAACCCTCATGTTTAACAGATCCTTTACAATGTGTCAGATAGATGGAGCGTCATTTCAGACACTGATCCAGATACTTATGCCTGCTTCTGATAAAATCAAAGTTAGTGTTCCCCTAGGACTAGTATGTTTTAGTAGATGATTCAGATGCTGTTAATTTTTTTCATTTCACCACAGTTTAGACAGGTAAACAGACTGTGTCTGTAAAATTGAACTTTTTTGTGACAGCTTTTCAAATTAGTGAAGTGCATTTCATACAGGGCATCTCTGCACAGTGTGGAAATCCCAAACTCATTTACTGTTTTACTTGGACATGGACATGTTCATAGTACAGTACAGTATATGCTGTTGTATTTATTAGACAGTATTTTGGGGAAATGTATCAGCAGGGGGTAAGACTGAGGCACACCACATAATTTTACATGAGCGTCTTAGGCACTTAAGGTTAGGGTCATTTTCTAAAGCAGCCTGTGAAAAGGGGAGATGGAAGATGCTTTAAGAAGAAAGTGAGAAAAGGAGCCCTAATTTAAGTGCTCTGAAATGCCCTCAGAAGAGCCTCCTGCTTCATTAACTGTGTAGGGCGCAGAGCAAGATTAGGTATCTAAATCAGGTGACAGGATGTCAGAAATTAAGCCTTGTGTTCTTTGAGTTGCTGTAGGTTGAATATTAACCATTCACTAAATAACTGTTATTCTGGGAGCTTAGATGGTGTTCTTTCTCTGGATGAATATCCAAGTTAGTTTCTGATTTACTGAGTAGCACATTCCAGTGTAATAAGTTTCATATTTTCTTCATCAAACTCCCCTCGCAAGTTAGTCCAATATCCCCAGCTTCTATGATTCTTATTACTGGTCTCATTTAAAATTGTTTCTTAAAACTATTTTGTGGTCACAAAGTGTTAGTACTTGGTAGTGGTCCAAGGGGATGGAAGAAGTAAGCAGGGTTTATTATTTTAAACCTAATGCTGTTGTTGTGATAGTATTTGACCCTTGCAATTTGAATACTTACATAGTTTTTAACAACTAAGGGAGGGAGGAAGAGAGCATTCGTGTGGATTCTGTGATCTGGAGAGGCTCTGCAATTAAGATCACACAGATTAATTCTGGAGAAGCGAGGAAGGCATCTCCCTTAATCGTGTGTGAACAGGAAAGGGTTATTCATTAAGAGAACTGGGGAGGGGGGGAATGTTCTGACTCTGTTTAGGTTTCATTAAATTGTTGTGTGACATTAGCTAAAGTAAAAATTAACACATTGTAGTCTGCGGTTGTGTTACTTGTAGGATTTTCAACTAGCGCTAGTAGAATGTATTTCCAATTACTCTTTATAGTGTCTTATTTCAAGTGTCGTTAGTATATATTGGGATGAAGGTTGGACGTGATGATCCTAGAGGTCTTTTCCAACCTGAATGATTCTATGATTCTGTTCTATTTATTTCATGACACAGGAGTTTTATGTACATCATATTTTTGGGGGGGAGTATGGCCTTATATTTGCTTGTGTACACACAGTACATGGAAGAATCCAAGAATATAAATTTAAAATGGTGTTATCCATTGTGCATTTCATGTACAGTTTCTCTTAAGACATCAAATGTTTTTTGATCAAATATTGTATTTATGAATGGCTTACTTTTAATGAGATTACATATTTGATACTTTGCTATAATAGTGTTGATATGAATTGTGCTACCTTTTTTTGTACAGGACCCTTAAGAATACAGCCATTTGACATAAGAAGCCCTGTCAAGAGACAAAAGTTAACATTATTATGCCATAATGTAAATCTGATTACGGAATAGGGATTCTTTCTACTAACCTGTAGTAGTACCTTAATCATCATAATTTTGCACATAAGTCTTCTTAGTGAGACTTGCTCCTTCTGCTATAATTTCTGAACAAGCATTTGTTATTTTGTTACAGTTTTCAGTATAACCTTTCAAAACTCTACATTTTATAAATTATAACAGAAAGAATGACAAGATGTGACTTTCCAAAGGTATCTTTTTTGTCCAAAGTATGTGTGCTGCAAGTGGAGCCTGTGCTTTATTCTTCCTGACAGCACCAGCCATGTCTCTCTTTTTTTTGGCTAAGACAGAATTAATTTTCGGAATTGGCAGACCAAGGAGAACTAGAGATTGTAAGCCTTTCACGTACCAGCAGGTGCGACAGCGGCAGCGTAGTACTGTTTTCATTATTGTTTAAGTCATAATTGGTCTTGATCACTTTAATGGGGACCATAATTTGGATAAAGAGATATTACTGAAGTCTTGAAAATTTTGTCAGAGATGAATGTTTTAAAAATGGATTTCAAGATCTCTCTTCCTTGTGAATGGTGCTTCTTATAAATGTTTAAAATAGGGTTATCTTGACTGACCTTTTGTTAGGTGGAATTTGCCGTATAAGGTACTGAAAAATCTTTTCTTACTGGGACCTCTATATTGATCAGCAGAAAAAGTCATTCTGGGTTATTTTACCCCTTTCTGTCTGTCTTTCCACCATCTTGATATTTTTTATTTCAAACTTGGTTGTAGGTTATCAGCTTGGATTTTTCTATTATGCATGCTTTATTTCTCCTGCTTATAAAAGTACTTTGTCCATTAACTGCTGTCTGTACTTGACTTACAGGTAGTCTCATGTTCTCTTTTTTTCACAGTTTCAACATCTTGCAAACACAAAACAGCTAAAAAAGTTCCATGTCAATTAAGACAAATCTTTATGTGAAATATGTTCAAAAAGTGGTCAGTAGTATAAAGATGTAAATAAAGTGTTATGTCCTTATGCGTTTTTAACATACCATTAAACAGTGAATATCTCAGGTAGCTTTCCAGACCAGCTAAACTGAGAACTGTATAGTAATACCGTATTATGTTAGACAATTTGTTAACAGAATTACATTCTGAGGCCATGAAGTGCTTTCATATGAATTTCCAGCATATTGCCTTGAATGTTTTTCCCCTGTCAATTAATAGCTTTCTGCACTGAAGAATCTATTTTTAAGTGATTTCATATAGGATACTTTTTTACTCAGGAGTCATACCATATACAAGCATTCTCCAATAATAAACACCAAAATTCCTGTGAACTTGGCATCATGGTATTTTTATGGCAAAGTCAATTGGTCCAGCTTAAAAGGCGTGGAATATGAAAGAAATAAATTCTCTCTCTCCCTCCCAAAACTGCTTTTTGCCAGGTTATTTCTGTTGGTGAAGAGCTTGAGGATACCTGCAGGAAGTGCTAGTAGGGCCCTGCTCCATGCGCAGCTGGTAGTAGAAAAGCAAGTGTAGCATCTGGATGGATAAGGAACGGGATGAGAAGCTCATGTCCAGATTATAAAAATGTTTCTTTAGGATCTGGGACACAACATGAACTAAATTAGTAGGTGCAATACTAGTCACCCCATCTAACAAATGATTTTGCAGAATTATAGGGGGTTTACCATAATGGCCATGATAGAGATCAAGGCCCTGGACAAACTTACTTTGACACAAGAGGCAAGACAGCCTGGAATTACTTATATTTCAAAGGAGAATGTTAAGTAAATTGTAAACCCATCTGTAATAAATGGCAAATGACAGTGTTGATCAGAAACTTCTACTTTTCTTGATAGATCTGAAATTACAACAAAGTTTAGAAGTGTGAAATCCAGATCTAGTAGAATGAAATACTTTTTATACCTATTCTGCCATAAGATTCCTGACATCATGAGACACGTCTCCAGTCCCTGAAAAGGATGTGGTAAAGAATTTTAAGGACTACTCCACTGCATGTTTCATGGCTCAAGTCAATCTGTGTTGGAGATGTGAGTTGTATCTTAGATGTGAATAGATTTTCTGCACTGGCCTCTTGTAAGGGTCATCTGGATGCAGTGACTAAATGCAGACATGGGACTCTAGGAACTTAAACCGTTCAGGATGCACAGGATAAATGAAGCTCTGAGTTCCTGAAGCTCTTGTCCTGAAGGGCTGAGAGGAGGCTCCTGGCCAAGGAGCAGCCCAGTGTGTGGAGGAAGTGCTTTTGTTGTGAAGTGTTATTAGAAAGTATTGGCAGGTGGGGGATGGGAAAGGACAGTTTGAAATGTAAGGATTGCTGTGTTCCTCAAGACCACCTGGGAATGGGAAATAAAATAATAAATTTGTAAATGTCACTGATGATTTGAAATGGGATTGCCTGGATCAACAGCAGGTACTCCCAAACCTTCTGTAGGTTTATCTTCTTCATAAAAAGCAAACTGTCATGGTGGGGACAAAAGCACCTTTTTATTCTTTAATGTTTTCCTATTTAGTCTTCCTTTTTCTTTAGTGCAGGAGGATACCCTAAAAAAGGCCGGTAGCAGTAAGAATTACTCGTGTTAATCTGTTACAGCAGAGTACTGCATGTGCTTTCTGCATCCCATTCTTAACCGCTGACCTATTGTGTGATACAAAATTATTGTGTACATCATTTTCATTGTTTTCACCATTGCATACTGAGGCTGTGAATTATTTATATAAGAAAACATATACATGTTAATCTATATATATGTACGGCACTGAGAACAGTGGGATCTGATCTCTGTGGGGTCTGTGCATGCTAAGAGAAAAGAAGGGAAGGACATCACCTATGAACTGTCATACAGTTATTACTTGTCTAAATCGTCAGGTGACTCTTAATATTCTGTTTGTGATAAATTTAATGATATTGCATATAGTAAAAAATATACTTTACTACGTATTGGGATTTTTATTGAGCCTGTAAAGGTTTCAATGCCTCTCAACATTCTTGTAAATAAAATAGAAAACATCGCCTAGATGGAAACTACTGGAAGTGTGCAAAACACTGGAGCGTGCAAGACTGGTTGGGGGATAATATGCAGAGCACAGTTATCAGTGGTTCACTTTCCAAATGGAAGAATATCTCATTATGAGATCGGCAGAAGCGGCTGCTGGTTGAATACTGTTACGTATTTCCATTAATGAGCTGGATGATGAGCAGCATTCTTGTTAAATCTGTAGATGACCCCCAAACCAGGAGATGTCCAAGTATGTATAGAACAAAATCAGAATTTAGGAGCATCTCAAGAAATAGAAAAAATCATTAGGAAAAAAAAAGCTAGAGTGCAACTTCTGAGAAGGATTTTATGCAGGAATAGTCAACTATGCAAATATAGTATTAAGAATAACTAGATAAGCAGGGCCATATGAACTGAGCACGAGATAATGCTGCAGCGCTGTCACAAAAAAGCAAATGCTATACCGGGTTCTATCAACAGGAGAATTACCTAAAAAATGTATGAGTTAATCCTCTAGCTATTTTTAATGCTTTTAAGACCTTATTATTGAGAGCTCTGAGGAGTGCAGTAGGTACTGTGTGCTTCTAAGAACTTTTAGACCAATTGGAGAGAGTCCGGAAAAAGGTTCAAGGTTAGAAGTAATGTGTGGCTTACAAGGCTCAAAATAAAAATGAAAGACCTCCATTTCTGAGTATGTAAAACGCTGCTGTAAAGAAATAGGGAGTGTGTATTCCCAGTCCATAGTGTATAAGCTCAGTTAAACGAATGCATTTAAATTGAAATAAAGGTGGCTTGAGCTACACATAGGGAAAACTTTTCAACAGTGCGGAGCAAAGCACTAAACAGATTGAGCTGGCAAGGTTTTAAAAACCCAGGGCTGCTCAGAACTGCCAACAAGAACGTGTTGGAATGGCGAGGTCCTCTTGTTCACACTCCTATCTGTAGATCTTTTTTTTTCATTTTTTTGGATATTTTGATCACTTAGTTTGATCTTACCTCATTATCTACATTTGTTTCTTTCCTTCTTGTGGTGCTGCCTAGTATTTTCTTCTTCCCTGCCATGCTATTTTGTTTCTCCTCTTTTCCACTCTTATTGCAGGTGTAGAACAGAAAAACAATTGTTTCTCTTCTATGAGTTAGATGGGGATTTTTTTGGTCTTGCTTGTACAAAAGCATACTTTCACAGATCCCCTTTCTTCTCAGGGGTCAGTTTTTCAGCTCATTTTGTCTTGCAGGTGTCCACTGAGCTTAAGTTCTCTCTGCAGCTTCTCTCTTCCATCACTACTTCTGATTTCCATCTGAACTCTGTCTCTGTTCCCAGCTGGATGTCTCATGTGAAACGCTGTCAAATATCGATTTGTAGTTAATGTTCATTCTGCAACTTTTGTACCTCTTTTGCTTTTCTTCAGGTTTTGGTTTCTTTTGCCTCAGGAACCATCACCATTTTAAAATGAAGGCACTACCTTCTGCACAACTCCCCTTTCTGGTGCTCTTTGCTTACTGGCCTTCTCAGTGAGTGCCCTCATTTTTAAACCTTTGTCCAAAGTCTGCTCTGCATCCTGATTTAGTATCAGGAATTAACTCTGGTAGTTGTCACAATCCTTCTGCACTTGGAAGTCACAGACTTCTTTCATTTACTTTTTCTGTCAGGCTGATGTAGAGTTAAAAACTGGAATGCCCTTAAATTATGCCTCTGTCAAGTTTTGGAATCTCGTAGCAGCAAGAAAACATCTTGGTCTTCACAGCTTTTCTGCGTTAGTAGTAGGTACCTGACATGCTTTTGTCATTCCTTATCTCCCTATCAGCCAACAGTAACAGTGTTAGGTGGAACTGGGCATCTTAATTCCTCTTGACCGTTTTCCCTAGTCAGAATTGTGAGTGCTGCCTTCACTTTCAAATTGTTCAGATCTGGTTTTGTTTCTATCTCGATTTTGTTCTTGTGTCAGATTTTTGCAGTTGTCTTTTTAATTGAGTTTTCAATTCAACTTTTATTTAACATTTTATTTTTTCTATCACAGAATGAATGGTTGCCTTACTGTCTCTTGGGTCTGCATTTTTTTCCAGAAAGCTGCTTTTTTTTTTTTTTTTTTTTTTTTTTTGTTGGGGGTGGGGTTGTGGGGGGTGGGGTGGGTTTTGTTTTTTTTTTGTTTTTTCCCCCCCCCCCCATTTTGGTGAACAGAATCAGATTTCAATTCAGGAAGGGAAGAACCAAGCCATGTCAATAGAGGAAGGCTGTTGGATGTCCAGAAGTGCCCTGAGAGATCCCTCAATGTTATTACCCTGTAGTACTAGAATAAGCCTTTTTTTTTTCCTGCTTTACATTTTATAATCAGAATTTAGTTTTAACCCTACTAATAGCAACATTTTTAGAAACCTAATTAGGAAAAAGGATATTTTTAATTGCTTTTAGTGTGTACACTGTTTTCACATAGTTTTCAGTTTACTTTGTCAAGAAGGATTTTCACCTTGAGCACTTTCTTGTTTCTTAAAAGTAGGTTCAGCTGTTAATCATGGCCATTAGTTCTGCCAGTTCCACTGTTTGGGGTCTTTTTTAACTTTTCATTTTGTTACATTTTAGTGTTGTTGTTTTTTGGTTTTTTGTTTTTTTTTAATTGAGATTTTCTTAAGTGTTAATAGTATTTTCTCTCAGCCTAAAATCCAATACCCTTCATCATTCACTATCACGTATAGCGTGAAATAATGGAGACATACTCCAGGATTCACTTAACAGGGATCCAAATGAGTGTACTAATGCTGTCCTTTTACAGACACATGGCATCTCCATGGAAAAATTACATGCTCAAATAAAACAGACTTTGACATTAATTGTTACCATTTGCTAAGAGTTTTTTTTTTTTAATGTTTAACATACTTGGTTATCCCTAGTAGGAAAGCAAACTTGCACTATTACTTTACTGACTATTAGTCAAGTATTTTTGCTCTGGTGGAAATTTCATTTAGAAATGTATCAGTATTTATATTTGGCTGTTTACTTTTTTGTTGTTGGTTTTTTTTTATCACCATTAGGGGGATTCCTTGGTACTTCTTAGTAATTCCTGTGACATTGAAAGTCACAAAAGTGAAAGACTCAGGCAGAGAACCTGACTGTCTGTACAGAGTGGGATGCAGTACCTTATTCTTTTAGTGAGGCTGTAGCAGGTCTGATGTCAGTCACTTCAGAGACCTTTAGACCTCAGTGCTCATTTATTGCTAAAATGTACCAGCTCTGCTCCTGCATTATGAAGATCATCTGTCAACACTTTGAGATATTCTCCTTTGTTATTAAGCTTGTGATGCTCTACACTGTCAGGTTTTTTGCCAATTATAGTTAAGGTACAATGGTGTATTCACTGGATCAAAGTATCACACTGGCGGTAGAGGAATGATTTGTAAGTCTTTATTCATCTGAATTGTACAATAGAGTACCTGAGGAATGCAAATAATCCCTCTAAGGACTCAGTAGAAAAGCCGTTAAAATGACAGTCTAAGACTATTATTATTCTGAATTGGTGTTTTAGCCAAAGTAATTATTTCTTATCTTGTTGTTCCACAATAGTTCTTAGTTTATCAGTTATGATGACCATATTTACCAAACAGAATTTGAATCCAATTTTTAACATTACTTTCATGCTCATTTCACTTTTTTCAGTTTGCCTGTTTCATTCTGTCTTTCACTTGGTACATTAATTAGTCTAGAGCCCAATGTTAGATACTTCCTTAAAAAAATATATATAAAAAGGATGTATGTACAGATGTTGAAGTATACATAGGAATAGCAGATCCATTTCTAGATACATTTCCTGTGAAGGGTTGCATTTATAACTTTGTTAGCAGAAATAAATAAGTCAACTGCAAATGCCTGTTCTAGAAGTGCCATTAAATGTCACATGTCACATTCAGAAATGCACCTTAATTGTGATTTTCAGTTCAGATGTTTCTGAAGGCAATAGTGTTTCAGTATCAATCCTGGAAACCAGACTATATTTTCATTGGAAAACTGGAGGAAAAAAAAGATTAGTATAATGAGGATTGAAAACCACTGATGGGGTATTTACATAAGTAAATGATAGAAGAGCAGCCTTATATAACAAACGTGTGAAAACTGTTGAGTGAACTTTTATATTCTTTGTCCCATCTAAAACCCTACTCAGTGGGCCATGCACTTAATCTCATAATAGCTCTGATCCCCTGCTATTTTCTTTGACAAATGTGTGTTGATGAACTTGTGGTTCGGTTCATTTTTTTCTGAAGTGACATTTGCATTGATTATTTAAAGGTTTGCAGGCCACAGTTTCAAAGCACTTTAGTATAATAGCAGTTAAAACCTTAGTCTGAGTCTTGGAAATTAGCAGGACTAAGAAAAAGAACTCAGCAAGCATAACACTCTGCTGTAGGATGGGTGCTTCAGGTGTGAAACATCTATGACGCCCGAAGTACTGTGTTTTATACTTGGATTCCTAGTGTACAGGAGGTATCTCTTGCCTCTTGTGTTTCTTGCTGAGCAGAGTTGTCATTCTTACCATTGACACCTCTTCAGAAATAGCACCCTATAAATAACATCAAACTCCTTACACATAATTCATGAATGTCTCCCTTAAACGTAAAAGAAATGGTAATTGCAGTCGTGAATGTGATGCCTGTGTTTAAAGATTGTTTAAAGATCAGCTATTTCTACAAATATTTTGTTAATTTTAATAGGATATTGAACATTCAAAACTAACAGCATCTGTAGCTCTAAATTTGTAGTTTCATCCAACTAAAAAAATATATTAGATATACAACAAACTATTATGATGCTGCAACTTACTGAAGATGGAGAGAAATAGGAAATTTGATTATTTTAAAATAATAGTAATATAATACCTAGAAGTTTTGTCCTGCAGAGATGGTAGAAAGGTGAGAGGAACCAGCAGAAACACGGTCCTTTATTCACTAGCTATGGTGTACTCCAAGATCAATAGCCAGAAAAGGTAGGGTGCTGCTTGCCATCTCGGAGTTTGTAGTGTAGTGTTCTTTTCTGTCTGCTAATATCAGCTGCCCTAGCCACTGAGATGCTTTAAAATAAAAAAAAGAAAAAACTGGAGACACCCTTTTTTACTGCATTTGATAAATATCACTCTTGGAAGCCTCAGAAAAATGTACTTCCACAGATCTACAAAGTTTTATTCAGTTAGCATTTTAGATTTTAAGTATTTAACCTCTACCAAAAACCTAGCTATTGTCTCAAATTATGCCTATTTCTGATAGATTAAATGCCAAACAGAAACCAAGAAACAGTGAAATGGTAATGGAGTACACCTGAAGCAATTGCTGCCTGTTAATGCCTTGACCTTGGAAAGCAATACACAAAAAGATGGCATCATAAAACCGTGCAATTCTTATGAATATGTATGTGCTACTTGATAATAATGAATGTGGTACAGCCATGCATGCACTACAAGATAATGTTGTGCCCTTTGTTGTCTACAGGTTGATAAAAATTAAAGAGTGGGTGGACAAGCACGACCCGGGTGCTTTGGTCATTCCTTTTAGTGGGGCCTTGGAACTCAAGTTGCAAGATATGAGTGCTGAGGAGAAACAGAAGTATCTGGAAGAGAACATGACACAAAGGTTAATTAGCATTCATTTTCCCTACACTTTATTATCAACTATTTCCTTGCAGTAATTTAATTGCTTGCGCTGATAGAATAATAAATGACAGAGTAATTACCATTATAAAGAGAGAATCTTCTCCTTTCTTTACCATGAGACAGAGTGAAAAGATTTATTTTAAATTAAGTTTTTAACTGTCATCTGTCATCTCTGTACAGTGTTTTAATTATAACATAGGTATTAGTTATGTATATTTTTGAGAAGGAATGATCACCAAAACTGTTTCGTCATCTATGGGGAATAGGGACGGTGGAGAAAATTTTGCCATAATTCGTCTGAAGAACTATAATAAATTGCTTCAATCTTGAATTTCAGTCAAACAGTTATGCTTTCATGACCTGGAGTCCTGAAAATTGCATGAGACCAAAAATGCTGGCTGATAGGCTGATTTAAATTTACCCCATATTTCTGTAGCCTGCCAAATAAACAAATCAAAATACTGTTTCTATGATTCTGCAGTAAAAGAAGTTGTTCTTCTGAAGAGGGTTCAAAGAAAAATGCTACTGTGATTATTGCTGTGTTATAAAGTAGACCTGGTGTCTTCAAAATATACGATGTCTTTTCATGTAAATTGATTACTTGGGGCATTTAGCTGTTTTATGTGTGTGTATATGTTGAATGAATTGGATTTTTTTTTTTTTTTTTTCAGTGCTTTAGCAAAGATCATTAAGGCTGGGTATGCAGCACTCCAACTAGAATACTTTTTCACTGCAGGCCCAGATGAAGTGCGTGCATGGACCATCAGGGTAAGATTCATACTTATTCATCAGCTATATCCAGTTCCACACTATTGAATTCAGATTGATATCACTGACTTTGAAGTTTGTCATGGTGGCGGTTAGCTAGTCATTACAGATGAGGTTTTTGTCCAGGATAACTTTAATTATTTGTGAGCTGCTGAACAGTGAAAGTGGAGCTGCATTGATTGAGGCAGGTAACAATTGATTCTGCCTATTACATAGTCTGAATTTCTTCATCCTGTAGAATCTGTCTACCCTCCTCCTGTGGTCAGAGATAAGACGTACCAGTATTGTGCTTGCTTAATCTGTGTGACTGGGTTTGTCTGCAGTGAAATTGATGTTGCTTTTCATTTTGTATTCACTAAGTTTGTTTGGGTTGCGGATGGTTCATTCCTCCTTTGCTTTGCTGGGATTACATTTTCAGCAATAAAAGCAATATAACATCATTATATTCCTCATGGAGACACAGTTGGGCTCAAAAACCTAAAATCAGAGTGGAGTAATTCAGGTCTTTTACTGACTTCAATATTTAGACCTAGTTTATTTTGGTAGTTTTATATGTTTATCCAGGAACTTATGTAATGCCTAAAATTACATTATGTATTTTAAATATTGGTGTAGAGTGATTATAGCCATAGAGATCAACTAATTTATTCCCAGAGGGCAGTAAGAGCTGAGCTGTAGTGCTTTGCCTTTGAATGTAAATATGTTGTAATATAAAGATTAGTACTGAAAAATATTTTAAAATGCACGTAGTTACAAACTTTATCTTAAAAATTACAAAAAATGTCAACTTATGGAGGTGCAACTCTGTCGTTGAGCTTTTTTTTTGTAGCAGTGTATTTAGTGCTGCATAGTGAATTTGAGGGCTGTATTTAATTCAATGGAATTAATTTGTTTTCATTAATCAACATAATTTCCAGTAAATTTATATTTTATTAATCCTGCTCCAGATGTTTGTGTATATATTTTAGCACATTAAACTTATTTTCCTAAAAGCACGTTTGGGTTTTTTCAGCCTTTTCATCTCATCTTCTTACATCATAACTGCTATGTAAAGTCCCTGAAATAGCTACCAAAATCATATAAAAGCAGAAGTTTTGTTATTCTGATTCCTGCCATGGTTTTTAAAAGCACATTCTGAAACACCACTGTTTTCAGTAGGAGAAATGCTTGCTCTTTATTAGAAAATTTGAAAGCTGGTTTATCTTAAGACTGATTGTAAGTATCTTTGATTTAATGTGCAAAGATATTTAGTCAGGTAAGCATCAGTGAGTAGCCATATTAACCCAATACATCTTTTATTGTAAAAACTGTGCTTTACAGTGTCAGACTCCTTAGCACTTTAACATGCTTTATTAAGCAGCCTTTAGGTCACCATTATTTCTCAAATTTCTTTCCATGGTTGTATGTGCACAGAATGTATGTCCTTGTGATTTAAAGCATGCACTTATAATGCATTCTCCTCTATTGCATAAACTTGAATTATCTTATAATAGTTGGCTGTGATTTTTTTATTTTTTAGTGGTTCAGTTGTTGACATTTTGGTAAGAATACTCATTTTGTTCTATATTAGACTTCATAAAATTATTCTAAAATAAAAATAAGCTAATATATAGGGCTTCAGATCCATAAATCATTTTTTTATTACAGATGTGGTTCACCAATGCATGTTATCATTTAATTGAAATTATTTGGATGTAAGTAAAAGTCTTGAGTAATTCGGATTTTAAAGTTATTTTTAAATCTTTATTTTCCTCACTTTCTGTGTGGAAAGCTAGGGATCGAAGTGAATCACAACAAAACACAATCATAGCTTCTAAAATCAATACTGCTGTTGATACCTATTAGGAAAAACAAAGCTGCCCTTCTTTAATATGTGTTGGATTATCTGTGGCAAAGGCACCTATCTGTACATCCCAGTGTGGAGAATTACTCAGCTGCATGCATGACATTTTAACTGATATGAAACAAAGTTTCAGCAGATCCTGAAAGCGTATCTGAAAGGAGAAACCTCTTTCTTGCAATCAATCTTCTTAAACGCAATTATTTTTCTTCCGGCCTTTCCTTTGACAGAAAGGGACGAAGGCTCCTCAGGCAGCAGGGAAGATACACACAGATTTTGAAAAGGGATTCATTATGGCTGAAGTAATGAAATACGAAGATTTTAAAGAAGGAGGTTCAGAAGCTGCTGTCAAGGTGAGCTCCCCATCTTTTTCTTCTCCCTACCTCCATATTTGCTGTTTTTCCATTTCAACTCTATTTTTCACTGAGAAGAAGTTCTTGCTGCTAAGCAAATCTGAACAGTCACCTCTAGCAATAGACCAAAAATCTATTCTCATCTTTTACATAAGAAAGAGTTCTAATGCAGCGAGTTACTGAGCAGGAACGCAGCTCTTTCAGTATCCAAGATACAACAGTTTATGGACTTAATGTGAACAGTAAGACCAAATGCTATGCTATTTTTCTTTTTTTCTCTGTTTACATGTTGATGTTCAGAATTTCATAAGCTTTAAAATGAACTTGGTTTTGAAAAATCAAATTTTTAAGATGAGATAGCAGATTTTGGAATCACCTCTAAAAGGAAATGCAAGCAACACAGAAAACCTATTTCTTCTTATAATGTTTCATCTTGGTTTGAGTTTGTAGTGAAGGTATTACAAATGTCAGATGTAAATGGCTCAGAAAGTTTTATATTATAAAAATATACCATTTTTTATTCAGCATTAGTGGATTCCATTCCTAGGCTCTGGTAGGCATAATTAGAATCTTAAAATTTACCATTTCAGTATTTAATTTAGTTGCCCTTTGATGTCTTACTGCAAAATGCCGTGCCTTACTTTGTTCAGAGAGCCAGTAATAGTTGTATGGAGTCCATGAAAATACATTACAATAGATGAAGTTTCCTAGCTGCTGTCTGCTGAATAGATAGTGAAGATATTTAATGAAAACTTTTTCCTTGAGCTCACGCTTCTTTGTAGTGACACTTCTATTAAGAAGAGTTTTATCTGCTTTCTCAACACTAGAGGGCAGAGACTGATTGGGTGCCCAAAGCTGCGCCCTTCTTATAGCTGACAAATTATATATGATTTTTAAGTTATTAAATAAGAAATTAACTTGTACATGGCAAATAAATGTTATAAGAAAAGCCGTTCTTCTCTGCATTGCTATTGCATTATTTCCACCTTTTTAAGCAGAGAAACTTCCCTTTATTTCATACCCATTTGATTTCTCATTTGGCATTTTTGATGGTTTATTAAGATTTATATTTTATAAAATTGCAATTATATTTGAAAGTTCCTACACGCTATAATGTGTTAAAGAATTTAAAAGGTTCAGCTTTATTGTTTGCTATTTGATAGCTTGAAAGGTATGCAAAACTATGATTTCAAATTCAGCTTATTCTCAGTGGTATCACTAAGGAAGATCATACTGAGCAGCGGGACTTTAATAGGTTTGTTTGAACCCCAGGAAGTGAGGGAAAAAAATCCCAGCATAATTGGTTCATTGCGGCATGTGAACTGCCTTATGAAAGGGGAAGTAGAGTTGTAGTTGTAAAGTGAAACCACAGCTATAAATAAATCTAATATTCTGCAGTCAGAAACCACTTTATGTAACCAAGATGCAAATTTTGCCAGCAACAGTTTTTGATACTCAAATCTGAGTGTTTTCCCTGAGAAGCTGCATCAGTTAATACCTATTAAATTAATCTATAAGTGTTTTGCTTGTATATTTTTATTTGCTTTTCACAATGTGAGATGCTAAACATCAAGCTTCCATGTTTAAATTATATTTAACGACAAAATTTTTACTGTTTTGAAGTATTTGTAAAGCAAGCGTATTTGTATTTGTTACTCAGTTTTTAAATCAAGGTTAGAAAAAAAACCCCTTGCTTTTAGAAAAATGTCTTGTATTTCTCTAGTCCTTTCTAATTTGCATTTAATACAACGTTTCTTGCCATACACAATACTAATTACTTTTATATTGCTGATAAATTTCAAAATTAAATTTGGGAGCTTTTAAGAGTCAACTGAAATAGCAGTGGTAATGGGAGTTGCTTGCTTTGTATGTTATCAAGTTGATCGATTTTTAAGTTTGATTTTGTGTGTGTCTAACACCAGTACAGCATAACTAATTTAATGCCAGTGCTGTGAACTATACACTGAATAGCTCTGTGTGGGCTTTGTAGTCTACAGGGATATCACATTATTAGCAATCATATCTGCTTAGGCAAAGCTGGCTTCTACAGATGGCTGCTTTCAAGTGCAAATGAACTGGTTAGACGTGTCTTGTTTAATACATACTCAAGATTCACAAATGGGTATTGATTTTTTCAACCAGTGTTTCTGATAGCAATGGAAATGGATTAAATGGTCTCTAGAGAATTTAAAGGAACACTGTCACTTTTAATTAACTGTATACTGGTAACAAAAATACATAAACTTGCATTAATACGTCAAAATGTATTTCATGAAAGAAGCCTATGCCACTTTGACAGTGTGCAAAAGTGTGCTGAAATTCCGCATTGTTACATTGTGGAGGTCAGGTTTTTCTACAAATACTTGTGAGTATAAATGTATTTGACTGTAAAAGGTCTCTGTACCTGTGCCTGCAGCTTATGCTTGCTGATGATTGTTACAGCACTGTTTTATTAGTGTTTATGCCATCAATTAGTCTAATTACTCTTGACTTTGAGCATTATTAGGTTCTTCAAAGGAAAGAACTACTAAGTCTACTTGAAAGTAAACATTTTCATTCTCTAAACAGATTTTGGGGAGGGGGGAAATATAAAAACATTTCCAAAGTACATTTACTACTTATCGGTAGTGTCCTATGGCATAAGGTCAATTACTATTGTACTATATATTTATTGTTGAGGCTATTTCATCTGCAGTTTTGTGTAGGCTTGCATCACTGGTGGCAACATTTAAATAAGGAATGACAGCAACAACACTAACAAGTCTCCTAAATTCCTAGACAGCAATATGGGGAAATACATTGCTTTACAGAGCAGGTTTTGTGAAAGAAAGGTGTCTAAGTTAACTATGTACCATTAATCTGATCTGTTCTACTGCAACTGAGGTCATTAGTTAACAGCTTTCCTGTAATGGGATCTTAGCATGCCACCACTGTGATAGTGTCATTGAGAATAATGGCACAGTGAGGTCTTGCATGGAAGCACTTTCTCCTGCAAGAGAAAACTTCAAAACAGGAATGGTTATTGAACTAAAGCAGAAGCTCTCAACTTTTCCATATTGTAGATCACTTTTCAAGATAAATGCTTCTGCAGACCACCTCCCGCCCAGTCTCTCAGTCCTAATGCCATAGCTTCTCTGTAGCTTCTATAATACTAGGTTTAATTACGATGAGATAAAGATAGAAAAATATAATAATAAATTCTAATGTGGAGAATACTGATATTTAATAGTTTCCTTGCCTATTTTCTGCTCTCTTCAAGTGCAGCATTTTCATAATCAATTTCCTTTTCATGTCT
>JAVSBS010000747.1:0-30800 GCA_033124195.1 Coracias cyanogaster | reverse complement strand
CAAACCTACTTATAACCTAAATATCAAAAAAGAAGGTAGAAAATATGGGAAATTGCTTTTAGAGTTATTTCTCAGCTGTCATAACTTGTAGGAACCAAGATAAAAAAGATAGTGAACCTATGACTTATGATTGAGGACATGTGTATCCTTCGCCCTTAGGAAGTAAGTAATCTCACTCAGCTACCTTCAAATTGTCTTGTTGTATTTTACCTTATTTACTTCAGTTTGGTAGCTGTTAGAGACAACATTTTCTCCCACAGAGACTCTTTTCCCCCTTAACAAATGCAGGATTATCGAAAATTGAGTCAATCTTTAAGGCAATTGTGTTCTGATACAATCCTATGTGAGCTGGTGAACAAAGGCTCAGGATGACTCAGATGCACCTTCATTTGATGGCACCATACTGTTCTCACCTGCTCAATTATCCAGAACTCAAGGGGAAAGCATTGCAGCTTCCTAATTGGTAGAATTTATGGCAACTTTTCTTTCTCTTTGAGGAAAGTTGCCCTCCAAGACACTGACTGAAACAGACTCTTTAGAAGCAGCAGCAGCAGCACAGCCCAATGTAGTCATGTCTTGTTCTAATTTTGCAAACCATAGGTACAATATGTGTTCTTGACAGATTATATTAGACAAATCTTCTTTCTAGGAGTTTCAATAACCTACTAAAAAAATATTTTCACAAGACAGTTGGTAATTTCAGATACCAACCTATTCTCTATTCCTAGCATACAGCTGCTTCATGAATCTATCTCACCCCAAGTGCTACAGCTAGACCTGCAAAATTTGTTAACACTTTGTGAATTAAGGCTTTCTACTGATGTTTTCACAGGAAACTTAAAAAAAGCTCTCTCTGAAATATGAGGACAAGTATGAATGTTCTTTCTATTAAGCCGAAGAAATATTCAGTGCTGTAATTTGTAGGCTGCAAAGGGGGAAGTCTAAATTGCAAGCTCTTTGAACACAATGTCTTCTGCCAAAGCTCATCCTGGTCATTGACATGTAGACAAACTACAACGTTAAGGTGAGGAAGAATACCTGAAACATGACCCAACAGATTACAGCTGGATGAAGAACCAAGAGGCACACATGTAGAAACTCAGTTGACTGGAACAGACAGGTTTTTTCTAACTTCATGCAAGCAGATTGTTAATCAGATTTTCTCAGCCTGGCCTGAAGTAAAGAAATTATAATCTGAGGAGATGTGGTAAACGGAGCCATTATTTTGAAATGTCTTTTTAAGTCAGCTAAAAAGAACTATGACTCCCATGAATCACCAGGGAGTCCTCTGGAAAACAGAAGCCAGAAGGCGGAAAATACGTGGGACGTGGCAAAATATAAAAGTCTGAGGGAAAACAGGAAACTTTCTCTTTTTCCCTCTCCTCCACCTTAAGAGGGAAGCGCTGGGCATGCAGCGCCCTGACTGCCAGAAAGAGTGCACTATTGCAGTCCACCTTAAAGAACCGAAGAAGCTGTGAGCCGAAAGCGGGGAAAAAGAAACTGCTCGATGCTGCTGCACCAGAGTGAAAGCAGCAAGAAGGTTGGTGCCGTCGTCCCCCACCCTCCCCCACTGCTGCTGCTCAAGCCAAGTCCTGCTGCCACTGTCAGCGTGACCACGTCGGAAGAGGGGTAGATATATCCGACACACACACACATACATACACCCCACAAAACACACCACGCACACACACCGATCGTATTTCGACTCAGTTAAGTTCTTATTTTGCCCTGTCCCCTCATTCCTCAGGGAAGGGAGTGAGTGGGTGGGTGTGGTGTATTGTGGTAACTCTGTTGAGTAGATACGGTTTATGCAAATATATCTGGTAATAAACCTATTAAACACTCTCTCAATCTCTACACGTGCCTACGAGTTGATGGGAAGTTCTCTTTCCTCATTTTGCCTTTGATCCCCTCTCTTCCTTGGGAGGCGGTACGAACGCTCGCGCTCTCGGACCGCAACAATGACATTCCTGGTATTTTTAGTAACAACACATACATGCATATGGATTCCTTTCTGCAAAAGTAATGCATACATCACACATCCATACTGGGTAAGTATGGAAGATACAAGTCCTAGCATTAAGTAGTAGGCTATTCTGCCAGTCAATAAATTTAATTGCAATAGTGAACACTGAGAACATTTCATTACAATAAACTCACACAAGAATTGTTACACATCGCAAAACTACCGTCACAAAAGAAGCAGAAAATTTAGACTTAAATCTAAACATCTTAAGGCACAAATGTATCTGTGATATTAAAGCTATTACATATGACTTATAATGATACCGTGAGAAGAGATTAAAAAATTTTCAAAAATCTGCTTATAAAATCAGTTGGTTAAATCTAGGACTTAAATATGTTACTGTCCACTTTAAAATGTTTTAGTGCCTTTTTAATTTCACTGTGAGTAACATGCCAGTTACCCCACAGCAGCAGAGAGTAGCACATTGTAATAGCAGTGATTAAAGTATTCTCAACTATATACAAGTCATTACTTGAGCAGACTGACTCATAGCGTGGTAATGAGTTTCAAAGATTCTTTACTTATTTTTTAGATTTACAGAGACCATTTACATGCCTACCAGCCCCTACACCTTAGACTTGTGTCTTGCTTCTGGTTCCAATATTCATCCCCACTCTACCCCTCAAGCTATTCCTTCCTTAATGTTCTTCATCTCCATATTCTTGCCCAGATTATCTCCTGTCATTATCCAGCCATGAGTACATGAACTGATAAGCCCATTTGGTTTATCTCATTTATCCTCTACTGCAACTCTAGGAGCTGTTTAACACTGTGCAACTTTTTTCATCAAACCCCTCCCATTTTTTATTGCATTTGTATGAACAGGAGACCTTGCGACACAAGAAAAACTCTATTTTATATTCTCTTTTCTGGTTGCTTTCTGACAGGAATAACTGCATGGAAAGTAATGCCCATTCTTTAAAAATAATGATTGTGCATATCCAGCTCATAGAGATATACAGTGAATGCCCATTAATTTTTAATGAGCATGTAGAAAAATGATTTTCAGAACTTTATAATCTAACAGATTTGGGCATATTATCACAGGAACAGTCGAAGATACAGAATCCAACCTGTTGGCAATCTTCATAAACTGGGCTTCATAAACTGGAGACTGTGGAACCTTAGAGTAATGTAACTGTGTGAATTGCCTTTAATAAGGCAGTGTGAATCTGTGTATTTTTCCTAAATACTATCCTTTAAAAGACATAGGATACAATACAAGAAAATAATCAGATTTAGGAAGACATATGAGTTGGAAAATTTTATCTGAACAATTATGAAAACTGAATCTGGAATGTAATAATGGAGGTGAAGCAATTATTTGTGCTACCAGATGTGGATATAATAAGTAGTTCTATAGACTCAGAAGTTGGGAAAAAATGTTGTACTGTCAAAACTACTGTTTATTTTTCATCTCCTGTGAGAAACCCTCTTTTCAGATTTCTCTAATTTTTGAGCCATGAAAATGGCAGTATAAATCTGGAAGGAACTGGTTTCTGTAACTCATTTATAAAACTCTGGTGGTAGAGTTTATTATTAGAAAAATACTTTCTTTCTACCTACAAAGCCCTTAGATGATGGAGAAAATGAAAACATTATAATCTTCAAAAACCTCACACTTGATACTTTAAAACTTGCATATATGTACACTGATTCTGAGGTTTGTAAACACTCAGACAGAAGCGACTTCTGAATAGAAGTTTTTTTCGAGTTGAGATACTATTGGAGAGTTTCTCTGTTAATTATATTACAGCTAAAGAAGCATTTTATGAATGCTTAATTCATGTAAGGTTCAACACTTTTTGATTGCTTCATTTTCATGCCCCTGTAAGATGAAGCAACGAAGTGCTCTACTTTTGTTTTTACAGTACAAAACATCAAGGAACTCGACACGGTTAAGGACTAATCTCAGCTCAGAGAATCTTCTGTACTTACTAAACTGGACTATCAGATTCCATTTTTATAGTTTCATTATACTGAAATTCACATCTTCAAAAAGTGTAATGGGAAAATATTAGGCACCTTTGAGTTTTAAGAGCTCTGAAGGATAGGAAAACCTGCATGAGGCAATCAGATACCTAGGGAACAGTGAAGCTTGCATCTCCTCTGGGTAGTGGGAACCAAAGGCAGCTGTTAAGTCTGACAAATTCTTAAATGTTCAGTTGGCTTTTTTTTTTTTTAAGCTCGCAGAAGTAAACCAGCTTAGTGCTTAGCCAGATTAGTGCTTCAATGCTTGCTTAATCATTTACTGCACATAACATTTGTGAATGCTGCAGTGCTAAATTGGCTAAGCTCTAAAGACAGTTTACATAATGAAGCATTAAACTTCAAATAGATAAGCAAGGTCATTGCTGCCCCCAGTGCCAAGAAGAGCTCCTGAGTACTGTAAGATTTCTGGCCTAGTTAGCATGTTTTCAAAGTTCTTACTAGGACTCTCTTGACAATTATAAAAGCCCATTTCTCTATTGAAATGCAGAGGAATTTTACAAGAGAAAAGCGTCAGATGCTATTTTTTCTTGAAAAATCTTTAAGATTCATAAGAAAGAAAGAAAGACATCCCAACCTGTTGCAAAAAGTTTTAACACTAAGATGCATCTAGCGCAGAGCACAGAACACTGCAGTCTATCTCATACAATAACAACTCTTTATGATATAAGTTCCACTCCTTCTGACAAGCTATTTATTTATTTGGTCTTGTGAAATCTCTGTGACATTTTCTGATACATTTTATAATAGGTAATTTAAGATCAAAAAAAATCAGAAAAAACCTGCAGCAAGATAGCATTATCTCCAAAGGCCACAGAAACAGGTGAAAAAACACTTAGCTTACGATAACTAGCACTTCAGATCACATCACTCATGATACCCATTTAGATGTTTTTCCCTGCTCCATGAGTATGTATTTTGTGGTCATTGTATCTATGCCTTTATCCTTCACCCTTTGAAAACACAAAGGATAGAATAAACTCAACCATCCCTTACATCTCAAAATAACAAAGGAAAATGGGCCATGAAATCCATGTAAATGATACATGTTCAGGAAACACAGTTATCACAAGAAATAAAACTGATCATTCTCATTTAAGTGTTTATCAACATGGATTACAGTTTCTCATATGAGAAGGCTACAAGGGATCACAGTTTCACGTCCTCTAAACCCCAACCACTGAACTTCCCTGAGTTTCCCTTATTAAGACAATTAATTTGCAATGGTTAAATTAGACCTTCCAGAAATATTTCCAGACTTGTGTTGAAACATGAAGACACGCAAAAATTATTTGGTAATTTTTCCAGGATAAGGGGGGATGGGTCGGGGAAAAGATTCTGATTAAAGACAAATTGATCATTTTGTTGGAGCTTTGCAAAATTCTCAAAGCATCCTTTGGAGCACCTACAGGCACGTTTCATCTGTATTAGACATGAAGAATTCTATCACTTCTTTGTTAAATCCACAAAAACTTTTATATAACTTGATTTTTCTTTAACAATCACATTTTCAGTTAATTTCCTGACAACAGAAAGTGACAAATAGCATTAGCTAAGGAGAAAATCTTCCTCTCACATAATCTAAATATGTCAGAATCTTTCTCCCAAAGCATGCTTCTTATTGCCTTAGTATTTATATATCATCTGTACAAATGTCCTCAAAGGTAGTATGATACTAGGTTTATACAAAGTCACTGTCACTTTTGGAGCTTGCCTCAGATATTTAACTGGTACCAAATTTTTATAAATTTTCACTCACAAATGGAAATAGTAAAACTATCAGGCACAAAAGCCTACCAGAAATACTTGCCTCCTACCACTTTCACTGCAATCCCTAGAGATTCAGACATGCTCCCTAAACAGTCTCAAATGCATCGGATGTCTAAAACTAGCAGTGGTGGTGCTCTGTTGAATAAGAAAGAGAATTTGTTGTATGAAACATTGCCCTTGCTTTTCACCAGTATCAGCTGTGCTTTCTGACAAATTTCCTTCTTCTCTGGGTTCACATATCCTCAGAGGAAGACATTAACCCCACGAATATAAAAGCATTTGAAGCTGATTGTAGCCACTCAGGCAAGAGAAATGCACAGGCTGGAGACCAAGGCAATGAACATCAAACAACGCATGACTGGAATTTTGTAGATATCTTCTGAAATTTAGTGATAGGAAGAAATTTTCTGAGAAAGAACAATTCCGAAACTTTCAGGGTGAAAGAGAAAATTGAGAAAGATTTGACCACTGCAGTCAGGTTAGGGATGAGAAAGATAGACACATTGGCTATTACTTACTTCTTTCCTTTGAAAGATCTGGAAAGAAAAGTAAAAGGATAATTGTATGAGAACAAAATAGCAGGATAACAGCACAGGGAATAAGATAAAGAGGAGAATGGAGTTTTGCTTTATCTGTCAGAAAAGTAGACTATCAGCAGGTATCCAGCTGGCGCTCAGGGGTAAGTCTGGACAAGTGCTGCTTAGGTGAGTAGGTTACAACTGTCCTGTGTTCCTTACAAAAAAAAAAAACATGGAAGCTGACATTAATGGGAATGTTTACAGCTCTCATAGCTATTCCTGTAGCCTCTCCAGTCTTCCATCTTAAATAACTGCCACTGAGTTTTTCATTATCTATTTACAACTTAGTATTCATGAATACAAGGGCTAGAAAAGTTTTAAAAAATGATTTTGTTTTATTTCACAGCAATGTTTCAATCTGAAAATAAAATAGTTATTTCACTGGTTTGGAGAAAACCTGGAGGCACTCATTATGAGAAAACAGCCTAAAAAACCCCAAATCATGAAGTTTTACCAGGATAGCAGCAGTTCTGAGGTTTGGGTAAAGCTTTTGGAAGGGAGCTCAAGTAACAGTTTAATCCCCCAAAAACCCAGCACACTGATAGTGATTATTTCATATATTTGAATTAAAGTGAAAGATTTTTAATTATACCATTCAAAATATGAGAACTACTCATAATACTGTAAAAAAGAATTTTTTTAAAGGTTTATCCATTAAAGATACCAGCTTTTTAATTATCTGTCAGGTGAGAAGCAGAACACAGAGATAAAGATCACTTCATTACATATTTCAAAAGTTATTATTTTAGCCATCTACTAAGAGTTACATTTGCAATACTGGACTCCTTATTGATACATGCTGAACAGACTAATGGGCGTTTCCAGGCTTTCGCAGGCTGAAGAAAAGGCTACTTTGAGTAACATTCTGACACACGGCACACAGGGCATATCCTTCCACTTTTAACAGTCAGGTTTCACTGGCTTTGTATCTTGGTTGAGATCATGTGTTGCAAATATACACTAGAGCACAGAGCTGACAGGGCAGCCTCTGATTGCCTTGTCTGTTCCTAGCCTTTCCATTTCCATTTGACATTTTCTCCACAGACATGTATTACTGCATGTTTAAAAATTATTCATATTGATAACACAGAAGGAATAAGAAAAGCAACTTTCAAAATATTGCTAAAAAGGAAACAATGTATCAAAAAGGTTGCAAAAACATTTTAAAGTCTAGTTTTTACATAATTACACTTAACATGCAAAGCACCTTCAATTTTAAAATTATGAAAACGAAAACACTAAATTTAGAAAAAAAAAGCTGTTCACCAACCTTTATGTCTATGAGATCCATCCATGTTAGAAAACTCAATATGATTTTCATCAGCCCAATATAATCTGTGGTTGACATAATCTATCGTAAGAGCCATAGGTCTAGATATCTGTGTTTCTATGAGAACTGTTTGACTGGAACCATCCATACCAACACGGCCAATGTGAGGATACTCACAACAATCAATCCAGTATAAGTATCTATAAAACAAAATACAACAGCTGCTTTGTTTTGAGATGTAAATGTAATAACAATAAATAATTAATTTAGTTGAACTCAATAATGAACCAGTAATTATTCTATGTTTCCATTTCCCAGATGGATTTTTGGATTTTTCTAGACCTGTCTGAAAATAAGCATGCTAAATGTAAAGGGTTTGAAAAGCAGAGTTCTCAGGTTAGGTGTCATCAAATTAATTATGGACTGTAAAAGTGCATTTAAATTGCTTAGTCTTCATACTTTAGAATCTAAAGTACTGGATAGATTGGACTTTGCAAATCTCTTAGCCTACAAAAATGGTATTACTACTATACTTATGACAAATATTGTATTACAGTCACTTTTTAAAATTTTACACATATCACAAAACCTTCCTGTGTTACTAATATTTATACAATGCAAATTACTTGAGGAAGTACTAGTTCTAAAACATTAGAGTAGTTTTTCACGTAACAGGCTTAAAAATGGGTAGAGCACTGAGAAAGACTGTTGGAAAGCTGAGTAGCAATTTTCTCTTCACTATGCTAATTTAATCAAAGTACAGACCATATTTCTTTTTAAAAAGAAAAAGTCCTGTTATTTGGTACATGGATGTTATGTTGCTGCTGTTGTATACCATTACTTAAAACCTCAGGACAGATCTTTCCAGCTGGGAAGCTGATATGCTTCTGTTCTACAGGTTTTGTACAGGCTCTCAAGAAACCCAGAAGCAGCTCATACCACCTAGAATAAATTTGCATGCAGGAGAAAATGGTGACCCTAAGAGCAGATACAAGTATCCTACAAAAGATAGGTGCAATATGTTGGCACGGAGCCTACTCCATGTAAGCAGTAGAGAAAGGGAACTTTCTCTACCGACTCCAACAGAAAATTTTTTCTTTGGAAACATACCATTACTACTGTATGGCACTAGCAATATAGTTGATTTAGCATTTCTCGTTTGTGAGGAAAAAACCTACAATACAACTAATACTCTTTCAAACAATAATTATGCATTTGAAAAGAAAGCATAGTTTTTAATATTAAAATAAACAAACAAACAAATATATTTATTTAAAAAGAAAAGAAAAAAGCTTGGCCTCTAAAAGCTGAGTCTGTGCACATACCATTCACTGAGCAGGAGCACACTACATTTATTATGCCCTTGTATACCTAAACCTTCCCGGAAGACTAGGACTCTCTGTACAAGCTTTCTAGAGTTGATTTTTGCATACACAGGGAACATATCCTGGGTGTCCAAGCAACAGAGAAAGTATCGCGGATACATTTAACAAACATCTACATCCTCCCTGGCAAATTTTACAGGGAAGAAAGAGTACAGGTACAAGAAATTCAATGCTAGTTCTAAGAACTGGTAGAAAATGGCTTTTCTCTTCAAAATAGTAAAGTCGATAGGTTACACTTCTTAGCTAGGAAATATACGGCTTTTCTTTGTTTAGGTAAAGTCTGCACTAACTCAACAACACTGACACTTGAGATGAGTACTTGAGCCCTAGGATTCAGAGATGGAAAAGAATCATTAACTGGCCACAATACTACAGGAGTGTTATAAAACACTACATTAGCTTTCTTCATCCAGTTTGTGCAAGTGTATCCTAATGTTCCACAAAACAAAGTATTACATATGGAATTCAGATCTGAAAAGGCATAAGGCAAACTTTCCAAAGTCTATATTTTATTTATTCAGGGACTAGACAGTAATTTTAGTATTACTATTCAGAAGTATTATTTTTCTTAACGATCATATGGAGCAAAAATATTTAACGGAATACATTTGGTTAGAAATTCACCAGGTTTTAATGACATTCAATTAAATGTACACTGATGCTTTAGTAGATTGTGTTAATATAGCTGATGATAACATAAATGACTAGTAAACTGAGAGACCTCTGTTTATAGCCTTTAACTGTGTATTGAGCCATACAGACCCAGTGACCAAACGCTGTGGCATTACACGCACTGTCACATAAACTGGAAATATCTCAATGCTTTTATGCAATTTCTGTTTCAAGAATACAAAATCTTTCTTCTTCTCTCATCTGAATTAGATGCTGGCATGAAATGGTCACAGTTTATTTGAATCTCTCTAATGCTGATTTGGTTATGATCAAATAGAAATGGCCTCAGAATCCCTTTTCTGTGAAAATCAGGTTCAGGTACCAGAAACTACTTAAACTAGGCTGTTCTCACTTCTTGTTGTTTCAATAAATTTTTCAAGCATATTATCATTTCAAATTTCTGAAAACTAAAGTTAGAAACCAAGTCTCCTAAAATAAACCCCTTGTATCCTACTAATTAATCAGTCTAGTTTTTAGACTTGTGTGAAAATCAAAACTTTAGAGAGTAAAAAGGCCAAAAGCTATCTTCAAGTTTTGTGGGATTAAACATTGTCATTCTTTGATCAACATAAAAAACTATCAGAAAAAAGTCTTCAAATATATGGTAGTTGAATGTCCTGAATTATTTTGGAAACTAGAAAATGCAGAAAAGAACACTAACAAGACAATTCACTTCAGTGAATAAATGAAACAAAATGTGAGAATTGTCTTTCATGCAATATGAACTTTTTGTTACCTAGTAACATACTTAAAAAAAGATGGGGATATTTTTTTGAAACATCCGCTTTCCTCCTACCATAAGAAAACATTTACAGAGTAGTATATATAACAAAACATGGTCTAGTACCTATGTTCATCTTTGCATTACAACAATTTTTTATGTAATGATGGTATAGTAAGCACTGGTAATACATTTTAGACTACTCATATCCAGTGTAGCTGAAAGTTAGACAATAAAAAACTAATTAGTACTTCCTATCTTCTGCTTTTATAAAAAAATATTTAAATATCAGAAGAGGATTATATACGAATTACTGCAAAATGGCTGCTTCATACCCAGATTGAGGATCTAAGGACAGATCTCTAGGAAACTTCACTCTTTTGCTCACAAGGACAGTAGGGTATAAGCCATTGAGTTTAGACACCTCAATAATTCTCCTTTCAGTATCAGACCAATAGAGATTCTTTCCAATCCAGTCGACAGCCAGTGCATTGGGAACAGCTGTATTGTGGACTACCTAGAAATATGAAAATTACATAAATTAGTCGTCTAAATACCGGGAAAATGAACAACAATTCAAAATTTACTACTATCAGAATATTGAGAGGTTGGATATATAATACAGTGACTTACCACATGCAAAAAATAGGTATTATTCCCTATGAAACACTGACATTTCTGAAGTAATAACACTTCCTAAGACAATGTGACACCTTCCTTATAGTAAGAGAGAATGGAGAATACGTGATGTAGTAAATATGAAATTTCCAACTTGCCTGCATTATGCACTAACTTTTAAGATATGCATCTTTCATTTTATCATAAGTTTCTAATTTTCCTTTTGACTTAATTGAAAAAAAAAAAAAAACCCAAACAACAAACCCACAACATTTTGCCCCTTCACTCTTTTGTTTATTTTTCACAGAACCTTATGGAGATGAGGCTTCTCTCCCCATAGCATGCCCTCAAATACTTCTGCTTATTAGCTCAGCATTTTTTTCACCAGTCTACATCAGCATGTATTTCATTTTAATATCACAGTAGTGCCATATGTCATCATGACAGATGGACGATAACGCCAGTTAACTCAGACACACACACAAAAAAGTTATCTAGTTGGAAAGTAAATACTATGTTCTTACATCCCAACATTCATATGGCAGAAGAAAGAGGAATTTTCTAAGAATTAGTTAAATTTCAAAAGGACTACATTATTAAGGGATAAACGAAGAGACAGAAGCAATTTAGGATCCTGCTAGAAAGCTTATGTTCTACTGACAGGGATGTGTTATTCTCAAGGTATTTGATGACTTGAATAATTCTGAGATTCGAACAAACGCCTCTAGATATACATGATTACAAATCTCATCTTGATTGCATGACTTGATCTTGCTTGGCTGGGAGTAGCTCATGTTAAGTTTTGAGTGACATTTGAATATTCCCAATCAGTGGAATCTAACTTCTTCTAGGCTTAGGAATTCTATTCCTGATATGGTCTATTCTGATCTACTCTATTCCTGATTAGGTCCTGATTAGGTCTATGCAACTCAAACTAAAAAAAAAAAAAGATCAGTGTGTGTAATACCTGAAAGTATTTGAGGCCTTTAAAATACTAATAATGGGTTTATTACTGTAGCATACATTCTAATTTATTGTCATCTTCACTAAAAGCACATGCAATGGAGTATAAACTTTACACAAACCTGATTATGTATAACAGAATGTGTTAATTCTATTTCCCATTTGAAGATACTGAAAAGCCTTCAAGATAAGAAGGGATATTGTGAGATACTTTAATGCAATTTTATAGTTATGAATATGTAAAACACCCTTTCAGGTTACTATGTTATTTATTACCTTATGAAATCTTTTAAAAATTAAATCCAGGCATGCATCAATTCTTAACATGAATAAAATACTTTATTATCTAACACCTAGCACTACCAGCTTCACTGTTTTGTAAATGTGTAATTGCAGCAACCACAGCACTGCAACATGGGGCATTTTATGTAGAAATGGATAGCTCTGCAAATTTAGAATACTTATGTACCACAGAGTTTAGATACACTATCTAGAAGTATCAACCAAAGTAATTAGCCTCTCTTTACTTTTTCCCTTTGGAGAGTCACTTTAAGCTTTTTCCAGCCACTGGGATCACTGGTGTGACATATAATGTTCACAATCCAGCTTACTATGGCATTTTCCAGTAACAGAATTTCATTTGAATCTACAATACTATACATGAACCACTGTGTTAATGTTTGAAGACGTTTATGTGAAGTTGTTGCTTCAAGCATATAAATATCTCCTCCATGATCAGATGCAGAAGAAAAATGACATGCCATCAGGTTTCTGAGAGCAAGAAAGCTAGAGCTGGTATGCTGAAAAGATGGTATCTTCTAAAAGACAAATCTACATAATATATCATGTAGTATTATTTACACTAACAGTATATTTATTTATAGTAAATAGTAAAACAAGAAGTATGAAGGAAATAAAATCAAATGCCAATGGAAAAGGCTGTCAACCATAAAATCTCCTTCATGATAGAAAAAAAAATTGCAACAGGTTTGCTGGGAAACTATTTGTAGCATCAATTATTAAATATGTGCTATAGTAACCTATTAAAATATATGTCAAAGAGACAAAGTTATCATTTGGCACTGGATAAAAGATTATTGACAGAATATCAGACAGCTAAAATAAATAATTCATGATAAATTTTTCCACAAGTTTTTAGCTTTCAGAGGCCAAATCTAGGCCAAGATTTTCAGTAAAAAAAGTTATGAAAATTAAATGCACTTATTCTGAGTTCAAAATTGAGTTCAATTTTTGCTTTGAGTTTGACATCCTATTTGAGTAAAGTCTCCATCAACGTGGCACTCATTCTGTAAATTCCAAAACATCGATGAAGGAGAAAAGAAATACCCTTCATGCCCTCAATCTAATTTGCTTCTAATATTTCTTCAAATTTCTGAACACTTCCCTTAAAAAAAATGAAATTATTATTACATTCATTAGAAAGCAATAGGACTTTGTGTACTCTCCCACCTGGCAACTACAACTTTTTGACTGGGTAAAGTTCTTTGGTCTTCTTGAAATGGTTAAGATTAGGAAAAAAAAAAAAAAGACTGGGGTCATCCCCAGTTCTGAAAACATTCCCTAAAATAACAAAACACTGAATCATCCAGAATGGACAAGAGGTTGAATAGGATGCTCTGTAAAATGTTTAAAGATAATAAATATGATTCAAGAATTTAATGAATTTTGAATCCAACACTTGCCTGTCTTCTATATTTTTCAGAAAAAAAATAAAAAATAAATCTTTGCAGGTACTTGCTAGATTTTTTGACTGCATGTTTGATTTCAGTTTTACTCCAATGGAACCAGAGTGCCATAACTTATGCTCATCCACATTTTTTTGTTCTAAAAACAACTATTTCTGCGTAAACAATGTAAAGAAGGTTCATTGATGCCAATAATTTTCAAACCTTAACTCTCAAAAAGACTAAAGTGGCATGCTCTGAGGATGTGTCAGTCCACATACCAAGCTGCAAATGAAAATAGAAATGTTTTATCTCTGCATAATTTACTGGTGTACAATGAGGGAATTAAATTCACAGTGTATGTTATTGCTTATTTGTTCCATGTTTAAGAAGGTCAGACATAAGAGAATAAGCAAAGAAAAATTCCTTACCACATATCAAAAAGTCTGGAAAAATGTTCATGTAAGTCAACAAATCTGCTTAATAGCAGATTTGTGAACTTAGTCCACTACAGAGGCAAAACAGACATGCTGTGCAGAAATGGGAGTGCAGTTTTAACCTGGATTATTCACAGCAAAAACATTGAGTTGTTTTCATTGCCAGTGTAGTGGAAGTGAGACAAAAACAAACTGAAGGCCACAGAAAATTGTATATGAAGAAATAATACAACAGTGTATTTACACAGTTTATACCTAATTATACCTCTTTTTTTGTCATCCTGTAAACCACACTGTCAACTTAGTCAACTATCAATTAAGTCATAAGGAATTTAGCTTATAAGTACAGTCCTCTTAGTCTCTATCTCTATGTTAAATAAGATACAAATGCAATTAAATTTTGCCAGAACTTGCTAGCTCATGCTGTTTGTAAGCATATACCAAAGTCTCACAATCTGGGTTAAAACCATGAAGAAGCATTTCCCAAAATAATAATAAAAAATAATTCTATTAGTGACATTATTAGTCTCCAATTACCTTGACATCACTTCCGTTTAAACACATTCGATTTATGCGACTGCCATTTGGTCTGCTGGAATCAATCCAATAGATGAACTCTTCTCTATAGTCAAAGTCTATTGCAATCACATTGTTGAGCCCCTAAAATCGGAAAAAAAAATGTCCATTTATTTAAATGTTTTAATACAAACTGTTGTACAGCATTCAGAACGCAGGATACATTGTATGTAATAATCAAAATGCTTTATTTTACTGATTGCATATTTTTGAAGTACCTCATTTGTTGACACACTACTTGTAAACAATTAGAAAAAGATAAAAATTATAACAGAAATAAATACGGTGGCAAAGAACTATCTCACTTCAAAAATGCAGGTGACACGAAACTAAATGAAGCTTCTGTGGTTTTCTTTTCTATTATTTAAATGAAATTTAGCAGTAAATACTGTTAACTTTTTGCTAAATTTCTCTGTTAATTACTATCTTTTGTATTACTTTGGCAAACTAGATGACATTCATTTTATAATAATAAACTCAGAAATAGCATAAAATTTATTATCTTTACTTAACAAAAACATTTCGTTATTACTATAAATTAGTCAGGAATTAAAAGAAGTTATGTTCAAAGAGGAGGTTTAAAATTATTTGATGCTGTTATAGGTACTGTGTATGTGTATATACATGCACTGAGGTAGTATATGCATAAAGTGTGAAAGTTAGAGATCCAGTAGGCACCTGCAAGTCTATGGCTCTGATCACTAAGCCAATACATTGTAAGAAAGACTGGTGATCATATCTGGGGTACTCCTACAGGTTGGAAAGAGCAGCCATATAATTATGGCTTTTCATCCCAAATGCCAGATAAGAAAGAGAGGTATTACATTCAGATGATAGCTCTTATTTCCTTATCTGAGAATAGGAAAGCCTTGCCTACAATCTGCTTCACATTCTGATATGCAGCAAAATCCCAATTATTCCTAATATACAAAGATGTTGTTATCAATCAAAGAGGGAGCAGCAGCAGTAAAAAGAATGGATACAGTTTGCACTCCTTTTAAAACTGCAAGATCAGTTAATCAATTCCCTTATCAGCCCAATGACATTCTACACTCAGGTAGATCAGCAGCCTCCCTCGTTAATGTAATTGATAGTTGTAGAGGGGATATGCCGGACCAGTCAGCTCTAAAACAAACAACTAAGAACAACAATATTTAATTGTACAGAAAGCGATACATGGCTTATCTGCCAGCTACTAGAGTGTAATACTGCTAATCTATCTTTTGATCAAAATGTAGAGTAAAAGAGTGATTAAGGCTGCACAAATCATCATTAAAGAAAGCCTGAAACAATGCAGGGTTGGAAGACTATTCTCATTTTTCAAAAAAACATATATCTGTGCACAGTGTTTTAACAAAGCCAACTGCAGCTCTGTCAGTCGTAACTGTGCTGCCAAACACTTTTCCTTTCCTATTAGTATAAATGTACCTAAAGATAAACCCCCATCCCAAATTCTTAACAAAGGAGACAAGTGAATGAACACAAAAGGCTATAAAAAAATTGATAACATTCTTGAAAACAAAGTCAGTAATTTGTGACACATTCTACACAGCACTGTAAAGGTTTCTTAAGTATCCAGACTAATAAAGATAATTGACTGCCTGCAGGGCTTTGGGTTCAAAGTGTTTTATGTTGGGTCAGTTTAGTTCCAATTTTTATCAGAAGATCAACTGCAGGTAAAATTATTTCTGTACATCTGCAATAGAATTCTCTGTCCACACAACATCTCCTCTTTGTGATCTGCACGCCACTTTAAAGTTCTCACAGCACAATTCTTTGTGATTTCTCATGTAGTCTGCTTTTAGAAGGAACAGGGAGTATTTCAAATGGCATCCGCTGCATTAGTCTCTCATCTTAAATTGTGTGGTTTTGTTTGCCTCTGTTACACAAAGCACACAGTATTCTAGGCTGTGGTTTGTGTTCCCTTGGTGCTCCAATTAAAAAATTGAGGTAAAAATAACAAATAATGAGGAGGAAGATTTTCTCAATCTACTGTGTCTTTGGAAACCCTAAGGATTTTGATGGCTATGAGTGAAGGAAATGGAAGGCAAAGAACATACAGGAAACAATTCAAACAGTTGCACTGTTTATGTATATTTGAAGAAAAAAAAAAAAAAGATAAAAAGCCAGCACGTAACAACTCAGAGAAGACTTAATGAGCTCCTACTTGCAGCTCCTTCTCTCTGAGTTCATATGGATAACTGTTAGAATGGCAAAGCACATATCAAATATGCAGAGAAGGGTGGTTTCGCTCCTTTCCCAGAGCAGCTCTAGTATTTGCCTTCATCTGGTAGGTGTCTAAGAAAGA
This sequence comes from Coracias cyanogaster, assembly GCA_033124195.1. NCBI lineage: Eukaryota > Metazoa > Chordata > Aves > Coraciiformes > Coraciidae > Coracias > Coracias cyanogaster. Next base: position 13,802 of record JAVSBS010000747.1, on the reverse strand, counting down.
GCCAATCCATCATAACATTACAAGGACTAAAGCTGTCCGTATGAGGAAAACAGCCCACCTGTTCTGCTGGTATAGCTCCCTCTTTTGCTTTCAAATCTGAATGCTTTAAAAAAATGCTCTATTTGTAGGATCAAAGGCCAGTAGGTTCAACAGCAGAGGTATTTATTAGACTAGTGAATTAATGTGATATGGAAAACAGATTCTCTTCAATGGCTGGAGCTACATGGTCTTTAATGTACTGAAGAGGAGTTCATTAAATTCAGGACTGATGAAGCTCTGAGACCATCTGTCAGCACCAACCATAAAGAAAATTTACTGTTGCTCCCCTCTTTTCACAGGCTTCTATTAACAGATATACCAGCAAAAGAGGAGAGAGGCAGTGAGATGTAAATGAGAGGTAGTCAGAAGGATTTCAGAACAAACAGACTTTAACATAATGCTTGCTATGCTTAAATAAAGTCAATGTGTAATGCAAGATGGTTAATTTTGTAATTACTGAGCACCTCTCTTGTGACATCAAGATGCACAGCTTACTGACACAAGAAGTCACAAAAAGCCTAACAATATTGACTGCCAATAATTGATTTTCTGGTCTTTCTACAATTGATTAATTAGTACTCAAGGAAATAGACATTTTTATTAAAACATATTTTGGAACTTTAATCTATGGTAAGTAACTACACTTAGGTGAAGCATAGAAGCAGAGCAGGGACTGCTAAAAATGACAGCTTTGTATTTACTGGGTGGCTTTCTATTTTTGTAGGGTTTCTTCCTGTTATAATAATTTAGAATAATTAAAAAATAAGATTTAGCCAAATATGTAAGTTCAAGTATTGTAATACTGTAATGTTGGAATTGTCTGCCTAAATCAAAAAACAGATTTGGATTATGACAGTAAGTAGCCCAAGTAATATGTGGCCAGATATTTTTGTTTGTTTTTGTTGGTTTTTTTGTCATTGTTGTTGTTGTTTCAAAATGGAAATATACAAAATATATTGTGATAGAAGATAATCACAAATAACAATTTTTTTAGTACATCAGAATGACTGATGAAACAACTGCCTGAGCTTTAATCATGTTAAATTCAGATAGTCAATTTAAAATATTACAAAAACTCTGAAGATACTGCAGTTGTTCTATGGTGCATACAATGCCAATTGTAGGACAATGTTTCTGTCAGTTGCACACTGAGAAAAGAATGAAAGTATTGAGTTAAACTTAGAGTATGGTACTATGATTATACCTGTTTCAACAAAGTGTAGTTGGATCCATCAGTGCTAATTTTTCTTATTTCATGATGATCAGCCAGAATTAAGAAAGGTTCCTCATCTAAACCCCGGGAGAAAGAATATATTAGACTAGCTTTTACGTTAATTTATGGAAAATCAGGAATACAATGCTGAAATACAGATGGTTTGAAAAATAAATGTTACATGCTCTGATCAATGTTATGGATGAAAGAAATATTTAAAACATTCAAATGTTCCAAGAAAGATCAATGATGCAGTATAAAAATGAACAAAGCAATAAATTAGTATCTCTTCCAATGTGATTTAATTTTTTTGCCTTTGTAATATGGGAACCACACTGTATTTTATCTTAATTTCAAGTCAGAGATTAAATTTCAAATATATTTCATACCACTTACTTTAATTTCAACATTCACTTTCAAATCATCACTAAGACTATTATTTGTTATGGTTGCAAATGTGTTTTGATCATTGCTTTTTCAGATTTCAGTACTCTGGACAGTGTAGACATGAAGAAACAGCTATTTGGACAAACCTTCTCTTATTCTGAAATGAAGCTAGATTTGACTTTTTTACTCCTAGTTTTCAAGCTTATTAAAAAAATATCCCTTCAGATACTCATTCATGCCATCACTTACTTGGAAACATCTCTGACACTGACATACGTAATATTAAAAAAAAAAAAAATTAAAAAGCTGTCTTTATTTTAGCTTTATTAAGAGACTTCAGCTAAAATAAAATTTTAAAAATCCCAAACTAATATTAATTTAAAATGTATTAAAGGCTTGTATGTACTGCCTAGACATTCTGAAATGTAAAGTGTTGTCCAGCCTACTCTGCTCTTACACTAAATACACTGTACCTCATTCTTTGCATTTTATGTTCAACGCTTAAGACATTCTTTAGTTCTTAAATAACACAAGGCATCATCCTCAGCACCGACTGTTAGTGGTTTGTGGAGAATGGGTGTAACGCTCTGCTCTGTTGTAAAGAGTTCAAGGCTGTGACGCAAGAAATCAGCGTTAGGCCAAACATTCACGTTGGCACCTCCTCGCAGCACACTCATCCTTGCCAGAGCACAAACAGCTTTGTCACGATCACTTTTGAAGTTTGATATATTATAGCTCCAACAAACTGTACTATGATGTGCTCCAGTTCCCCTTCTCATTTGAGTGATCTATGGCATCTAAACATATGAGTGGCTTGCAAGGCATAGGTAGGAGAAAAGCAAAAACCAGATACTGTATTTCTGCCCCCTCCTGTGTTTCCTCTAATTACTCATGGAAGCACCAGAGACAGGAATATGAAGGAGAGATTCTAGTCTTCCTATCATTTAGAAAGAAGATGGGGTTTTGCTTCTTTCCTGCTGACACTTTGCTCTTCCTTCCACTGATTAGTGAATCCCACTCACTGAAGCACATAAAAATAACAACAGTGGCATAGACAGAGGGGTGAAGAAATAACCAGTGTTCTTATATATCTTGAACTTCACTGTGTATTACTGGAGGATTTCATATGCTATAAGAATAAGAGATTTTGCAATTTCTATTCTTTTTTCTGTTCCTCCTTTTCATACCAGGAAGTTTGAAGTACATTCTAGTATTCTAAAGTTGATTAAATAAACTCAATAAACTTATCATAAGCATACTATTATCATGTAACTCAGAAGTAGAATTGATTTAACTTTCCTAGTTTTTCTAATGAAGTTACTAATTCAAGCTTCCATAATACACTGTAACTCAAACTACTTGAGTGCAACACATACTAAAAATAGAACTTACTATTATATTCACACATCAAATCACATTCCTATCGTTTATTGAAGAAAAAGTGTACTTCAAAGTAACTCTGTTTATCTTGCATAAAAGGGTAACACAGACCATGGGGCTAAGGTATTCCACAAATTATTTTAGATATAGCTTTGGATTTAAAAAAAAAATGATACCTGAAAGGGATTTGCAGCCATTTAGGTTATCAGGCTTTACTTCATACCCATCTGAACACAAGCATTTGTAGGTTCCATATGTATTGATGCATTGCTGGCTGCAGGGAAATCCAGATGAACATTCATCAATATCTATACATGTTTTACCATCATCCTTCAGCAGGAATCCAGGCCAGCATTTGCACTGGGAAAAAAAACAAATATATTCATTTTGAATTACTCATTGATTCTGTTTTTTAATGTACTTGCTTCTGATGATGTTAGCATTATAAACTTTTTCAGGGAGTCTCAGTTTTTCAAGTAACATCTTAATTACATTGCTGATTATGCTGTTTATAGACATACCTACATTTCTTTTAAACTATTGCTAGTGTGATAGAATGAGTATCCATAGAATGAGTAATTATTATTTCTTATTTAACTGCGGAAAAGGTAACACACACCTCTTGAAAAATATGGAAAGGATGCTTCCATGAAAATAATGATGGATGGACCCTTTGGAGTTGTTTATTTTCAAGTACACATGTACTTTTTGATCAAGATACCCAGCTCTAAATATTTTTTCTTGAAGCATTGATAACATCTAGCATTCTGTGTAACAAATACAGTGATGTGAATGAAAACTCTTGAAGCTGATTTTTATTAGGTGGGGTCTGATGATCACTGTAGCAAGCTTATCACATGCAATGTGAATGGTACAAAATACAACTGGGTAGAGAGGTTTTGAAACACAGGCATAGTTTCATCAGTGGAAAACTTTGTGTCATATTTCCTCCCATATTCTTTGTATTACTCTCTGCAGAGACCCACAATATGCTTTCTCCAAACAATGCTACTTCAACAACATTTTTGCTGTACCCAACTTCGTCTCCAGCTAATCTCCAGCTCTCTCATCTAGGGCCTGCTGACTAGGGCACGGTTTCAGAGGTTTGAACACTTTTATTGCCGAGCCTTGTTGGACAGATTTTATTTAATTCTCAGTGTGCCAATATTCTATTAAAAAGATTAAATGTTTTGGGGTGCAGTAGGGTTACTTCAGAATTAAAACCCTGAAAAAAATCTCTCTTCTATTCTTAGTCTCTCTTTACAGGTTAGTACAGTCAGTGGCTAGGGTTTAAGTAATACCCAAGTATTCTTTTCTACATCTCAAGGCCAAAGAGCAAATTCAGGTGATGCAGAAAATACCATCACATGCACACAATCAGCTGTTTTATTCTGCAGCTAAGGTAATTATACTTTGTTTAATTATTTCTGTAAGTCTGACTTTGAAAAACATTTGGAGAAAACTGTTATTCCTGCTATTCAGCCCTATGGGTTTTCCTTTTTCACAACTGATTTTCAGTGCTCTATACACATCAGTATGGTTTGTTGTATTTATATGTTCTATTCCATAGGATTAAAGTATGTGTTATACCAGGCTTCTTATACAATTGGCAATTGTTTGCTTACTGGAAATAAAAATTTGAATGGTCTTACTATGGTAAGTAAGCTACTTCATTACAAGGAAGTTCAACACACTAAGTTTTATTATGATCATGCAGTAGTTAAAAACAGTTAAAAATTAAGAATTTGCATTATGTTACACCACATTTTACAATTATTCACCTTGTATCCAACAGGAAGATCCTGACAATCTTGAGAACAGCCGCTAACTTTCTTACTGAGGCATTCATTAATGTGGCAACTTTTCTCATCAGATCCATCACTACAATCTTCTTTGCTATCACAAACATCACTTTGAGGAATACACTTGCCATTTTTGCACATAAAAAAAGAGCTGTTACATGACTGCTCTGGAAAACAAAAAAAAGAACACAACTTGGTGTCATCTATTAGTAGCTGGAATAAATTTTCTCATGGAATAGCTGCAATGTGTGTACATGAGATGAAATTTTTGTGTAAAAGTTGAATATTCATTTCTTATTGATAGTATTATACTACCTTTTTACTTTTCAGTGCCTTTAAAGGTTATTCCTCTCCTGGAAAATATCTGAATACTTCAACATATTACTCCCTCATACACACTAGTTTTCATATAATGGAGAATGTTCTACATGATCTCTGCACAAAATATGTTTCTACAGTTTAGAAAACCTAAAAAGCATGGCTTCACTCCCCTATGGAGTGACTGAACTCTGATGCATTCCTTGTCTGAGGATACAAATACATGATTTTTCCCTGTTTGGCAAAACCTGAATATATCACCAGCTACTTTTAGGTTCTTTGAATCAGAATTAGAACACTTAAATATAAGTATATTCCCTTACCTCAAAGCAAATGAGTGATTTTAACCAAAATTGGTATAAAAGACTGGGCTACTCTGCAATAGTAACAAGGTTCAGACAGAAGAATCAGTCTTTCCAAAAAGCCACAGAATAGAATATCATATGCCGACCAGTGTTCTATTACTTCTCAAAAACCTGTCAGACCTCAGTAAACTTATTTATGTCAGTAGAAAATAATCAATAAAATCAATTGCATTTGGTCTGTAATTTACTAATTATCCCAAAGAGGTGGTGGAGTCATTCAACATCAGGCTTGATGCGGCTATGAGCCACCTGACCTAGGCAGAATTGTCCCTGCTTATTGTAGGGAGGTTGGGCTAGATGGCCTTTAGAGGTCCCTTCCAACGCAACACATTCTATGATTCTAATAAAAATAAGACTAGTGTTCATTATTTACAGGAAGAACAACTTACATCCTCTTTTGTATGATCTGCTTTTGTGTGATGAGTATATTAAATATAATAAACATCTTCAGGGAAAGCTAGAAACTTTGGCAATTATTACGTTAATATAATCTTATTTTAGTTCTAACAGTTTATCCATTAAAGAACTAGCAATCATCTTATGACACAGAAACTGGTGGCTTCGACTTTGTGAACTAAGGTTTTGTATGTTCAGAACTGACAGTACATTCTTCTTGCAGGGCACAAGGAAAATCACCATGATAGCATTAGAGATTTAAGTGACAAGGTTTTACATGTGCCTTTCTACAATTGTAAAACATTGCTTTCCAAAAAAAAAAAAAAAAAAAAGAGTCACATGTTTTATTCAAAAAGTTAAATACAAACCTGAACTTTTGCATTTTATGTTAATAGGTGCTTCATCAGAATGGTCTGGGCAGTCAAAATCACCATCACATTGCCACTGGGAATTTAATAAGCATCTTCCGTCAGCACAAGTGAACTCTCCAGGACTACAGTGACGATACCCTAAAAATACAGCAATCAACGACTTCATACTTCGCTTCACACTTTCAACATAAAATTTTGCATATACAAGGCAATGTAATTAAAAGTATCTTTTGTTCTGTAAAGAGGTAGAAAGCATTATAGGCTTACACACAAGTGTCTACCAACAGAGAGAGAAATCAAACGTCTCTTATGCAGCACAATATAGTCATGAAAATCCCCACATACGTAAAACATTTATCCAGCTCTGAATCATAAATACATTTTCTTTTAGGTGTAATTTAACTCTTTATTATTATTGAGAAATAGCTTTCTAACAGATGTTTTAGAAATTACTATACCCACCAAATATTTTTGTGATATGCTTACTACTATATGCTTTCCCTCTACAACATGCAGAACACAAATCACTTTAACCACAGTAAACATGCATTTTATAAGTTGGCCACAAAATCAATATATATGTAAAAGGTGTACACTTTGAAAGTTAAAGTGAATTTACAAGAGAAAATTATAATATATAATGAAGTAAAGAAGCCACAGACATGCATTTGCTTCTTTAGGACACAGTTGTTTAACCTCGAGTTCAAAAACAGCAAAGCAGCAGAAAAATTTAGATAAGTCAGCACAAATGTAGTTTTTTCTATTCAATTTTTAAACATGAAAGTTGAGAAATTCCCAGAGGGAAAATGACCTTCTATTTGTAAGATACATACTTGTAAGTTTTTTTACTGTAATGAATCATGTTCCTGTTTGGGAAGGAAAAGGATAACCTTTCCTGTATTCTATGTGTATGAATTCTGCCTCAATCTGTAGTCCTTTAAAAGAGCCCTGAAAGTAAGACTCAATTTAGTTTAAAGCTCAAGAAAAAAAAAACAGCAAATATAAGGTAAGATTATGAAGACTGATTTTGCAACTTTTCTGAAAAAAAATCAAATTATTCTGAATTATGTTTAACATTCTTTCCTCTGGGAAAAAAAATGCTTATCTTTAAGCTCAAAAAATTTTATTCTTCCAAGAAATATATCCAAATGATATTAACTACTGAAGCTTTAACTACGGGAGCTGTGAAGATTTGAAACAACCACTTTCTATTCTCTAGAAGTAGAAATTGACTTTTGGAGGGAGAATTCTAGTCTCTAGATTTAGAAAGTTAATACTTGTTCTTTTTTTCTAATTACTCTACTTCCTCCTCTCTAGTAGAGCACTTTTTTCTGATAGCAGATGGAGGCATAACATTTGACTGTCTGGGATGAGAAAACCATCTACATCAAGATCTTCAAACATCTTGTATATCTCTTGTTGTAATTTAGAAATGTGTTAATGTACTACTTTCAAAATGCAATATGTTATTACATCAATTACAAACATTACTTATAATTAAAATAATTCTGTGGTCTCCTGAAGGTGTGATTTTAAATTTTTTTTTTCCCCCTCTTTTTTTACATAGAGCATGCTTGAAAGAAGATAGGCTGGCTTGATATGGAAAGTAGGTGAAGATTTTTGTTGTCTGAGACACGTCTGAGTGCAAGATTTTATAGACCAATGCTTTACCTCATGTCTGCAGCATTTCACAATACATCATCATCAGAAAAGTAATTATAATGTGCAGAAGGAGGCCTTCGCTTAATATTGTCTCTGCTGTGGATGACATGATATAAAGAAACTGAAAACGGAAACCAGAAAATCCTTCCTATTCCTGTATTTGTCTTTTGATTAGCCACATAAACAAAGTATTTAATCTTCTTGATGAAATTTCATATTCTTGAATAATTTTTTATTATTATTTTCAAGAACATAAGAAATACCTTACAGGATGAGGCAGTGGCTCATCCAGCTCAGCATTCTGTCTCTGACAGCAGCACGGCAGATGCAATTTAGGGAGAATATATTTTGTTCTCAGGCTCTCCCCAGCTTGAATTATTGCTATTTTTTTGTTTACAATGAATTAATAATTAAGATTTCATTAAAAAGACAGGATTATACAATGGAATCAAAACCTGCTTCAAATAAATTTTCAAGGATTGGAGTGGTTAACTTTTAAAATTTGTTTAGATTTCTGCTACAAGTAAAAACTGGTTACTCCAATCACCAGTCCCATTTTTATGTTGTATCTGGCTAATACTCTAGGGGAAAAAAAAAAAAAAAAAAAGAAAATATACCTTTCAATGATACAGATGGAAAAAAACCCAAAAGCCTAGATTTTAAAATGGCTTCCCTTATTTCAGCTTTTATGAATATATTTCAAACCAAATTTATTCCCATTCAGTAGCCTGGCTGCTAAAATGTTGTTTGGTTGGGGTTTTTTGTTATCAAGATGTGAAGGTCTAGCTGTAGAATCTAACAGAGCTATAATCAGGCTACCTGGTTCCAAAACAGAAATCACAAGTTTAAAACTTTGCTGAATTAGGCAGTTTATTTTTATATCTTGACAACACCTTGAAAAGTGTTTGGAATCTGAATCCTACGGGCTGAGTAGTTCTCTTTCTCATAAGAGCATAACCCTTTCCTGAAAATATAGAATAATGAGTTTACCATGCTGTTTACATACTAAGGTGTGCAGTTGACTACCAACTAACAGAAAATTGCATTGGAGCAGTGCAACATATAACAGAAGTTGCTGTAGATTTCAGTTTACTCAGTACAAGTTAGAGTCAGCACCTGACAGTAGGTCCATACTACTCTTATATCAGGAGTTTGTACATACTCTCATTCTGTTGCTGTTTCCTCTGTCTCCTTCCAAAAGTCTGTCAAATTACCACTCTTTATTTGTCAGTATATTAAGGGAGTATGCGTGTATATGATGCTATAGAAAATAAATGAAATACACCAGAAAGAAATGATAAGTACATAGAAAAAAAAAAATGCATCTATTTCCAAAGTTTGTGACTGTTTAATTCTAAATAATTATTTAGAAATTGAAGTAAAATCTGAGAAGAAGGGTTCTCCTACTCCCTCTACCATTCAACTTGATCATGCAGTGCTGAAGAGAGGAACAAACCCATAAGAAGTTACTTTCTATGAAGGTTTCTGGCATGCAGAAACTGTTATGAACAGAAGTAGGAGTTCACAGTTTCACTATTGTGTGAGTCCACACACAAGGCCTCCTTTAGGGAAAAGGGCCTAGATAACTACATCTGCTAAGACAGCAATGTGAGTAGAATAGTGTGTGCTACAAACCTGGTAGATCAAGCAGAGTTGCTGCATGACCTCATGGAGAGCTACAGGCCCCTGTGGATTAGTGGGAATGTGTACTAGTAACCCCATATCTTGGGGATACTCTGCCCTGTATGTGTCTGTGTACTCAGAACTTTTTGGACTAATTATAAAATGGTGTTTAAAAATACATAAGATCTATCAACATTTTGGAGGTGTGATTTACCCACAGTGCTTCTGCTACTAATACTGAATATATCGTTCACTGATTTCCAATTATCTGTCATAAATCAATAATTGGCTTTGAGCATGATCATGTTTTAAGCTACATGAACTAAGCAGTTTGACGCACAACAGCTTATCATTGAAAACTGCTCCTTTCAAAGCACCATGTAGCTAAAATCAGTAGAAAGCAAATCAAATTTCCTAGGGAAGTTGAGCTTATCCCTTTCTTTCTTCAAGGATGCAGAAATCTACACTGGCAAGTGGTGTGGCACAGGAAAGGAGGGATGCCTCCTATGCTGACGGCACAGGAAGGCCATCAGCAAAACCTCTACCTTGGACTTCTGGAGGGCTGATTTTGGTCTATTCAGGATGCTGGTTCGGAGAGTCCCTTGGGAAGCAGCCTTCAAAAGCAAAGCGGCCTGGGAAGGCTAGGCTTACTTTAAGAATGAAATTATGAAGGCGCAGGACCAGGTTGTCCCTCTGGGTTGAAAAATGAGCCAGCGGGGTAGAAGATCAGCCTAGTTGAGCAAGGAGCTTTTGCAAGAACCCAGGAAAAAAAAAAGAATGTGCCAAGTTTAGAAAAAGGGGCAGGTGAACCAGGAAGTGTTTAAGGATGCTGTAAGGTCATACAGAAAGAGAATTAGAGATGCAAAAGCTCAGTTAGAACTTAATCTGGCCAATTCTGTCAAGAATAATAAAAAGTGCTTTTATAAATACTTTAATAAGAAAAGAAGGGCCAGGGAAAATCTCCATTCTTTATTGGATGAAGGGGAAACATAGTAAGGGAAGACAAGGAAAAGGCTGAGGTACTTAACACCTTCTTTGCCTCAGTCTTCGACAAAAAGATTGACTATCCTCAAGGCAACCGAGCTCCTGAGTTGGTAGGCAGGGATAGGGAGCAGAATATCCCTCCTGTAATCCAGAAGGAAGTAGCTCGTGACCTGCTGTGCTACTTAGATCCTAACAAGTCTATAGGTCTGGATGGGATTCATCCTAGGGTGCTTAGGGAGCTGGCACAAGAGCTGGCTAAGCCGCTGTACATCATTTATCACCGCTCCTGGTTAACCGGGGAGGTCCCAGATAACTGGAAGTTGGCCAAAGTGATGCCCATCCACAAGAAGGGCCGGAAGGAGGATCCAGAAAACTATAGGCCTGTCAGCCTGACCTCAGTGCCTGGCAAGGTTATGGAGCAGATCATTCTGAGTGCCATCAAGCACCATGTACAAGACAACCACTGGCTCAGGCCCAGCTAACAGGGTTTAGGAAAGGAAGGTCCTGCCTTACCAATTTGATCTCATTCTATGACTGGGTGGCCCACCTGGTAGATGAGGGGAAGGCTGTGGATATGGTCTACCAAGACTTCAGCAAAGTCTTTGACACAGTCTCCCACAGCATCCTCCTGGAAAAGCTGGCAGCTCATGGCTTGGACAGGTGCACCCTTCACTGGGTTCAAAACTGGCTGGATGATGGGGCATAGAGAGTGGTTGTGAATGGTGCTGCATCCAGTTGGTGTCCAGTGACCAGTGGTGTCCCCCAGGGATCACACTGGGCTCAGTTCTATTCTTTATTGATGACCTGGATGAGGGGATTGAGTCTACTGTTAGTAAATTCACGGATGACATCAAGCTGGGGGGGAGTGTCGATCTGCTGGAGGGTAGGGAGATGCTGCAGAGGGACCTGGGCAGGCTGAGTCGATGAGCTGAGGCCAATGGCATGATGTAAAACAAGGCCAAGTGCAGGGTCCTACACTTTGGCCACAATAACCCCATGCAGAGCTACAGACTGGGGGATGAGTGCCTGGAGAGCAACCTGGCAGAGCGAGACCTGGGAGTACTGGTTCACAACCAGCTGAACATGAGTCAGCAGTGTGCCCAGGTGGCACAGAAGGACAATGGCATCTTGGCTTATATCAGGAATAGTGTGGCCAGCACGACTAGGGATGCAATTCTCTCCCTGTACCGGGCACTGGTGAGGCCTCATGTTGAGTCCTGTGTGCAGTTCTGGGCCCCTCACTTCAACAAAGATATTGAGGTGCTGGAGCGGGTCCAGAGGAGAGTGGCAAGACTGGTGAAGAGACTGGAGAGAAAGACTTATGAGGAGAGGCTGAGGGAGCTGGGGTTGTTCAGCCTGGAGAAGAGGAGACTCAGGGGAGACCTTATCACTCTCTACTTCTGAAAGGAAGTTGTAGTCAGGTAGGGGTCGGGCTCTTCTCCCAGGCAACTAGTGACAGGATGAGACGTCATGGCCTGAAGCTGTGCCAGGGCAGGTTTAGGTTGGATATTAGGAAGCACTTCCTCACAGAAAGGGTGATTAGACACTGGAATGGACAGCCCAGGGAGGTGGTGGAGTCACCATCCCTGGAGGTGTTTAAGGAAAGATTGGATGTAGCACTTAGTGACATGGTCCAGCTGATGTCATGTTGTTGGGTCATAGGCTGGACTTTATGATCTTGGACATCTATTCCAGCCTCAATAATTCTGTGATTCTGTGAATAAAACCTTTCCCATCCAGTGCCTCACACTACACTGTACTGTATCCTTTTCCAGGCTGTTCCTGCTGCATTTCTCTGCTGTTTGGGGTAGAGTAGCCCATGTGAAAGTAGTTGTGACTGCTTATGGAAGGATATCTAGCTTTCTGCAAATGCCAGCCTTAGGATGTTCCATAGAATCTGAACTAAACATACACATCATTTTAAAAAAACTAAGCTCTTATTAAGGATGTAAAGGAAAGGGTAGTCCACTACCTCCTAGTGACCTGATCCAGACTTCAGTCATCCTTTCTGCAGACTGCAGTGGCCTTACTTCAACTTCCAAATATTACTGTCTGTAAAGTCAAAAACTGAACAAAACCTCCAAAGAGCAGTCAGTATCTTTCCATTCCAAAGCAGCTCAGAAGGCACTCAGGTCCCCTCCAAACCGTCAATGACATGAAGGCTGACCTCCTTAAACCTCACATTGTAAGGCTCATTTTCAAACAAAACTGTTCGTATTTGTAGTCATCCTGTGAACTCTTGTCAGCAAGTTCACATTCCTCCTTGAAGCACAGACATGGAAAATAAAAGAGCAGCCCTAAAGCCCTCTTACTACAGCTCACTATCTCTGGGTGATTGTCTCCTTTTGTAATTCTGGGGTTGCATTAAGCTTTGTGAGGGCTCACATGAACCAGCTGTCTGGGCAGGTCCCCAGGAGGCCTGAAGGTCCCTGTGTCACTGAGCCAGGGCAATGCCCCAGACTGCCTTCTTTGCTTGCAGACATATTTTCTTATTCTTGGCTTTACTGAAAAATGTTTGAAACACCATGGCCAAGATATCTTAAAAACTAACCATAGCAGCTCATAGAGTTCTTCACCTGTTTCCTTTAAGACTTCTCAGTAGAAGTCACCTGGTAATATGAAAATATTCAGTTTAAAGAGATGTTGTGTCATAGACAGAAAAATTTCACATTCCATCCATGCCTGTTTTGGTTTTTGTTTTCTCCCATTTCTTTTAATGAAACGGGGAGTGGCAATTGATTTTAATATTCCAGTCATACAACCTAGCTCAAAAAATGTCAGTAGTTCCATCAATACCATACAAAACCATCTCCACCTCCTCTGTTACCTTTTCATTAAGAGGAGACCTAATTAGAGAGACACTGAAATTAACTGTATGACAGAAGTTGTAGTCTACATCGTGGTTTTCCAGCTCAACCATAAGCATTTCATGTTTCTGTTCCCTTAAAAGAAAAAAGGCTTAAATAAATATTACTGCAGTTGAAGAACATATCTTTATTACCTGCAGAGCAAAAGAACAATCTGCCACACTCATATAGAGATAGACATTAAAAGCTGTAGGCAACAAGTAGTGTGATATGGTTCCTCAACATTAAAACACATTGAGTGATCTGTGCAAAGGACTAATAAAAAAAACCCCAAAATTATATCAAATAAAGTGAGGAGCACATTTATTAGTTTCCTGCAAAGACACACAGTCAAAATATTTTAGAAGAAATGTGATCATCTAGACATTTTTAAGCCATAGTAAGATAGAATAGAA